>PVIY010003013.1:0-26865 GCA_004026745.1 Myrmecophaga tridactyla
CCCGGCCTCCTTGGGGTGGGGGGTGGGGTGGGGGGGCAGAGGGGGAGGGAAGCGGGGGGAGGCCCAGCTCCTCCCACGGCACTAGGAGCACCTCTGGGAATCCTGGCTCTCCTGCAGCTCCCAGGGGCCCCAGGTAGCCCCACTGGATTTCTCCAGTCACCCCTAAAGTCCCCCCAGATTCCTCCCCACTCTTCCTATGATTGTCCTACAGGTTTTGCCCAGAGCTGAGAGTCTGGGGTCGGGGGGACCCCGTGAGCAAAATTCTTCCCATTCCTTGGAGAAGACCCTGCTGGCCTGCCTGCCCACTGTCAATGGGGCTGGGGATGCCCTTTCTGTAGAGTGGGAGGTGAAAGGCTTGCTCAGGGCTGTGTGGCCTTGGGCGGGTCAGAGCCCTCTCTGGACCTGCTCCCACCATGAAGGACACAGCTCAAGCCTCTGATCAGCCAGGAGCCACCTCATCCTCTCCTCGCCCAGGAACAGTTCTCTCCTTCCTTGGCCCGCAGCCTGGGGGCAGAAGTCCTCCTAGGCCCTTCTGGAAGCCTTCAGGCTTGCAACCATGGCTGAGGGCCTCCCTCCTGGGCCTCAGTTTCCTTGTGTGTAAAATGAAGGCAAAATAGGGGCAAGGATTCTTAACCTGTTTGGCTCACAGGTTCCCTTGAGACTACAAAGTTGGCTTTAGTGCCCTTTCCGGAGAGATGTCCCTGTGGGTATCATGTCTGTCTTGGACGCGACAGGACACCTCAGTTCACCTCTGTGGCCACTTTCTGCAAAAACAGTGAGGGCTGTGGGCTCCCTGTGTGCTGCATTCTGCACCCGGCTCCTCTGTTGGCCCACAAGCCCAGGGGCATGGGGGGCAAGAGGGGGATGCATGGATGCTGAGTGGCTCTTGGAATTGGCGGCTGCCCTCCGTTCCTGCCCAGGCCTGGCCCACGGCCCACCTCCCGCCTGGCATCTTCAGGGACCCTTTCTCCAACCACAACAGGAGAAGCCCTCTCCTTCCCCAGAATTCCCGGAGCCTGTGACCCTTGCGCCTGCCTGAATCACAATATTTTCGGCCTTATCTCCCTGAGAACCGCGGAAGGAACGCCAGGGCATCCTCACACTCAAGCCTGCCCAGCACATAGTAGGCACCCTATGAGTACACTCTGAAGGAGGGGATTAATGAATGCCTGGCTTTGACTTGTAGAAATTAGGGCCACAGGGCCCAAGGCTGCCCAATCTGTAGTTCCTATAGTCAGCAGCCGTTTTGTCATTAGGTTTTTGTAGGGGACAAGATATCGATAACCACAGACAGGCAATTTTGCTTCTTCCTAGGGCATGTGCAGCGTGTGCATCTGTGTGCACGTGTGTGTCCTTGCGTGTGAGTGTATTGTGAGATAATGGCAAAGTCTGGCAAGAGTGAATGGAGGGAGATACCCTGTCGGTGTGGTCATCTTCCCCGAGGCTGGGCCAGGTGCAGTGGAAGCAGGAAGGAACATTTCCTGGATGCCTCCCTACTGTGTGCTCAGTGCACTTTCAGCTCCTCGTCACCATCCCACCATAAGGCAGCCCTTATCTTCTGGGTATCAGCTCCGTGATTGCCCAAGAGGAAGGAGATGCTCCGAGCAGAGCCACCCTGACCCGGCCACAGGGCAGGGGGACGGCAGAGCCAGCATTAGAACCCGGATCTTGCTCTCACGCAAGCCAGAAGCGACTCCCTATGGAGTGCTCACTGCCCTTCCCTGCATGGCACCCCTCTAAGCATATAGAGGAGCATTTCTGGAATGAGGTGAGCAATGCCCTCGGTTATTTCTACTGGCCTTTGAGAATAGAAATGCAGAATTAAGCAGTGTTGGGGTGGGGGTTGGAGGTGGATGAGAAAATTCAAACTACCGAACCATGAAGAGGAGAAAGAAGAAAAAGCAGGACGTCAGAGAGCAGGAGGGGGTCGGGGTGGGGAAGAAAATCAACAGGGAGGCAGAGAAAGGCAGGTAGGGAGAGAGAGGGTGAACAAGGAAGCTGCCCCTAGCGAGAAAGAAATAATTCGGATTTAAGGAAAGTAAAAGAGAAAGGCCAGAGGGAGTGAGAGCAAAGGTTCTAACATGTCTAATCTTTACACAAATGCAAAATGCCTGCGCAGGACAATAGGGGACTAGAGGCTCCGAGTCTGGGAAACATAATAGAAGAATTAAATGGACCCAGAGACAGGATCCCCCCCTGGTGTGAAAGGAGGATGACGACAGGGCAAGGGCAGCCGGCCGGGCCTTGCAGGGTCAGCGCAGGGAGCCGCAGCTTGCCGGGCTCCGGTTTCCCTCCTTTCCTGTCCTCAGCTTGAGCTGGGGCAACAGGGCTCCTGTGAAATGGAGAGGCCTGCCTCGGGAACCTGAGTGAGCCCGCTTCTTATGGGATGAAATCATTCCGGGAACAGCGCTACCCCACTGGCAAGAGTTGGTTTCCAGGTAGAGAAAATTAAGCTGAGTTAAAAATAGCCAGGTCCATCCGACCCCACCCCACTCCCCACTCCCCAGCTCTCCCAACCTATACTGTCCTCTGAGCCTGACAGTTGCCTCTACCCCTCCTGGCTGGCCTGTGGTGAACTTTCTCTGTCCCTTATAGCTGCCCTGCCCCGGCCCCTCCTGGCTGCACTGTCCTGGCCCCTCCGACTGTCCTGGCTGCACTTTCTCTGGGCCCTCCCAGCTGGTCTGGTTGCAGACTCCTTTTCCTCCTAGGTAGCTGCTGCCTGCCCATCTGCCCCCACAGCTCTGGCTTTCACCAACTGCCCCATCAGCTACTCTGCTGCACCCTCCAACCCTGACGTGGCCCTGTTACCTGCAGGGATTTGTAAAGGCTGCAGAAAGAGAGGTAAGAATTCACCAAAGCTTCACATTGTCAGAATTTAGAGGGAATTAATTTGCACACAAAATAAAGTGTCCTCCTAATGCTAGATAGCAGTCCAATCCAAGAAGGGTCCACTTGGGAGGGGGTGTCAGGAAGAACCCCCCACCCCTACCCCATCAGGAAGGTCCTTTAGGGGCCCCTCCTATAGCCACCGTTTTCCTCTCACCAGGAAGAGAGCCCTGGGACAGGGCTCGGCCATCTCCCTGTGTACCCACAGCTCCCTCTATAACCCCGGCACTAAGAGTTTAGAGGATCCTTCTGGGTCGCTGTCCAGGAGCCGAGGACAAAGTCTGAGGATACCGAGTGAATAAGAGTGAGGATCAAGTGACCGACAGGCCTGCAGCGGGTGTCTGGGGTCACAGTCTAGGCCCTGGACCAGGAGACTTCATCCCGACTCTGCACTTTATGCTGTGCAAACTTGGGCAAGTGCTGTCCCTTCCCTGGCCATCGTTTCCCACCTTCCCATTGATGGCTACAGACCCTCTCAGCTCTGACAGCCTATGATATTGATAATCAACCTGGCCTGAGCCAAAACCCCAGATGTAAGCCCTGTATGTAGACTTCGTGGTTGCATAGCTCCTGTTCTCACCACTGGAAAACCAGTCATTTCCCAGTTACCACCTGGCCCACCAGGTCTCAGGAAGTCCTGTTCTGCAGTCCTGCTGGAAGGGACACGGCGTCCTGGTTGCAGGTACATTCCCTGCAAGTGGCCTGGCAGAGTAAGCAGCTGAGAAGACGGGCTGGCAGGGTTGGGAGGGGCAGGAGAAGATGTCAGGAGACTGCAGGCAATGAGGGGCTGGGAAGGGTTTGGTCCTGAAGCTGGCCTGGGCTGGAGGGTTTAGGGACTGAGGGGCTTCAGATATTCCTGTCCCATTTGTTCCCAGAGCTGTGGGCTAGGGACTGTCCTCACCCAGGCCTGGGCCACTCAGCGTTAGGGCCTCTTTCTGATGGAAGGTCTAGGTCTCCTGCCATCGACCATTGCTCACTCTGAGCCAGCAGGGCCTGCCATCACCCACGCCACTGTCCCCACGCTGGGTCTCCACAAGGCAGCCTCGGCCCTGCAGGACCAGCTCCCCTGGTCACCACGGCTTCCCTGGAGGACACCCCGTTGTTAGTTCTCCTCCTCCCTCCGCCTCCACCCATTTGTTAAGATTTATGTCTCCCACATAAACTGTACTTTTAAAGGAAGAATTCATGTTCCCTGCTTGTTACTGATCTAAGGATAATCAGAACAGGGTCAGCGAGGCCCATGGAACTGCTAGAATTTCAACTGGGAGCAGATAGTGTTCAGTCAAGGTACCCTTGTCAAGAGGCCGTGTGAGTCCTGCCAGGCTGCTTGAAATAAGTCAGGGACTCGGGTTCCCAGGGTGGGAATCTCTGGACTCCAAGTTTTTGAGTTCACCCCCAAATGGTAAGGACCTAAGTCTGTACTTAGTCTGTTTTGAAGTGTGTTGAGCACTTAAATACATTCCAAGCACTGTGTTACTATCTTGATTAATTGTCACAATACACCTATGAGGTGGGTACTATAATTCGTCCCCATCCTATAAACGAGGAAACTGAGCCTGAGAGAGACAGTAAATGATTTGCTCACTGTCAGACAGCCTTGAGCCCCATATGCGTCCAGTGTGCTGCCCATTCCTGACTCCCACTCCTTTGATAGGACCCCTCCTGTGGCCACTGTTCTCCAGGGACATCTCCCTCCTCTCACCAGGAAGAGAGCCCTCGGAAGGCTAGGACAGCGGGGAGCCCAGGAGCAGAAGCAGGCTTCCACCTGTGTCCACGGGGAACTTTACTCCCAAGGCAAAAACTTAGCACACAGCCCATGTCTAAGAGGCCAGAGGCTGAGGTGTGGTCACAGCCCTTAGGTAGGCATGGACTGTCCATTCTCATCTCACTGGATCCCACAATAGACCTGGGGAGCAGGCTACTCCCATAATTCTCGCCTTATGGAAGAGGTCCCAAAGAAAGTGACTTGCTCAGGGTCATACAATGACTAAGCGATAGGACCAGAACTTCTCTCCGTGTATCTGCTGTGGGGCTAACTCTGCAACCAAGTCTGCCCAATGGTCCTCCCATCTGTCCGTCTCCCACCTAGCCATCACCCCTCCAACTATCCACCCATGAGTCTAATCTCACATCCATCCACCCATCCGTCCATCCTTTCATCCTTTTATCCATCTTTCCTCCCATCTATCCATCCATACACCCATCTATCCTTCCAGTTAGATGGTTCTATCAATCCAGCCCATCGAAACAGCCTCCCATCCCACATTTAACCTCAATGAGAGGAAGCTGGAGAGACTGGATGGGTCAAAACTTGAAGGGCTTTGAATGGCACATTATACTTGTCCTGAAGACAATACGTGGTTATCCTTGTGAGATGGGTCTCCCCACCTAGACAAGGAGCTCACTGAGACATGGTCTCCCCTGGAATCCCCATCCCAGGGCCTAGCCCAGGCTTAGGCCCATGGTCCATGCCAAATGCTGGAGTGAAATGGATTTCAGCAATATGGCTTTGTCTCCCCAGACAAAGTCCATGCCTTCGCCCAGATGCCCATCCCAGGGAAGGAGATTTGTGCCCCTTTTGTTACCTGATGTTATCTTCAAAAGGCTCTGATGAGGAGGACTTGAGATAACCTTTAAGAAAACAACCAGAGAGGCAGCCAGCGATCAAGGGCCTTTGGTTTTTACCCAGATGAAGAAACTGAGGTTCGGGGAGGAGGAGGGGCCCACTAGGGGTGGCCCTGTGAGGCCTGGGTCCTAGAAACCTGGGATCCCTGGACTTTTTTCTTTCTGAGGCCCAGACCCCTGCACTTGGAGGGGCTGCAATTACACCTTCTCCCCCATCCCACCGTCACCGCCAGCCAAGACATGCCGTTGGTATTTTTTCAGTGTCACACCCACGCTGTTGCCTAGAGCCCATGTTTTTAAAGGTGTGCCTGGTGCCCCACCAGAGGGCCGCCTTTCCCCTCTGGGAAGGGGTGAGTTTCCAGGAGGCTGGGCCACACTGAAGCACAGCACTTCATTCTAGGATTAAACACCAGCTAAAAATAAATGCCCTGTGCCTGCATCATCAGGGCAGCCTGGTGCCCAGCAGGTAGGCGAAGTTTCCCACTGTGATTTCAGGCCGACGTTCCTGAGCAGGGGAGTGCCTGGGATACCTCCTCTCCTGAAGGCCTTGGCCTTCCCACCCAGCTCCTGGGAATCCTGAGCCATGAATGACCCAGGAGTGGTCTAACTGGGCTCTGGCAGGCAGGAGGGCGGTCAAGAGCTAAAGCCACTGCCTGGGGCTGGCTCAGGGTGTGGGGGTGAGTCAGGGGCCAGCCTCCCCTTGGAACCCCTGAGGCTTGACGGCTCCAGCTGCCAGCTTCAAAGCCCTGTGACTCAGGCCCAGATCCCTTACCCATTCCCTAAAGTCAAGTGTCCAGCACTGCGCCAGGACAGAGAGCGTGGGGCAGGGGTCGGCCAGCCTGGGGTCTGGTTCTGTGGCTCACTAGCCACGTGACCACAGATAGCTCACGGTCTAATCTTTCTGAGCGTCAGATGCCACATCTGTTAAAGGCATCTAAGAAGAAAAACCCCATCTCACAGCTGCTGGGAGGCTTCTTGGAGGAGACAATGAAAGCCTTGCCTGTTGCCTGGTACTGAGAGGGCCCTGATGGCCAGCCTTCCATCCTCCAGCTGCGTGGCGTGGACAGACATCTGGAAAGGAGAGGGGTGTGTGTGTGTGTGTGTGTGTATGTGAGACTGGGGTTCTGCCATCTTCACACCAGAAGCCACATAGCCATGAGTGCCCCTTCTATCACCAAGGCCTACAATGTCCCTCCAAAAGCTAGTGGCCATGCTGTCTTTGGTTAAGGCCACACCATACAGGAAGTGTGTTGAGATTTGGGAGGCTTCTGGACCAAAGCCACCTTCCCATAAAGTCAGACTTCAGCTGGAAGTCTGTGGCTGGGGCCTGGCCTGGCAGCAGGGTTAAGCATCTCGCCAAGTCCGAGCGCCCACCCCAGCATCGGGCCCATTTGGCATCTGATTCTGAGCTGTCTTTCCACCTTCTCCCATCAGTGCTGTTCAAGCTGCCCAAGGATTTAACCCACCAGGCCACTGTGCTCACCACCCTGAGCAAGCTGGGGCCTTCCCCCAAATGCTGCCTCTTCCATTCTCTACTTGATTCATCCTGCCCATTCCTCAAGGCCTATCCTAAACATTACATCTCCCAGGAAGCCTTTCCAATTCCATCAGGACGTGGGATGTAACCCTTCTCTCAAAACCCAAACAGCTCTGCTTTCTAGCCACCTCTGAGGCCAGGCCACTGCTGGGGCTCAGATAATGGTTTCAGGCTGAGCTAGGTTTGGACCCAAGGTCCATTTCTCACTGCATGTGCCCTTTCCTTCTCTGCGCTTCAAGTCCTAGTTTCCTTGTCTGTAAAATGGGTATAATCATGGCAACAGAGCTGTGCTGGGGATTAAATGAGCAAGAGCTCAATCAGCTGTGGCCATTTTTATTCCTGATTATACCTAATTCAATCTTTACAGCAGCTGCCCTCTGAGGCATGTCAACGCACCCATTTGGCAGATGGGCCCTTGGTGGCTTGACCAGCCATTAAGTGGTGGAGTCGAGGTTCAAACTCAGGTCTTTCTGACTCCAGGGCTGGTGCCATAGTGACCCGCCCTGCCTGTCTCCCCCGCCACCGTGACCTCCCCCAGCCTCTCTTCCCCACGGCCAGATCACACACTCAACAAATTCGTGTTGAATTGTTAATGGGGAAATCCATGAAGTGTGCCTCCTGGTGTCCATTCTTCCTCAAGTGACCCCAGCCCAGGCCTCTGGGGCCCCCTCAGCCCCAGGAGCTGGCCTGGGAGTACAACAGGATAAAACACAGTAAAAGGCTTCAGGGGCTGGTCAGAGCTCAGCTCAGCGTGTTCTTAGCATGTTCCAAGGAAAGCACTGGTGGTAGGTGGAAGCCTGTTGCTAAATGAGTCTGGAGAACTGGGTTTCCAGCAGGGCTTCTGAGAGCCTTCGGTGGGCAGACGAGCTCTGGGAGCCTCCTGGAGGGCGCTCTCTGAGACTGGAATGTGACGATGTCTTGGGTTTGGGGAGGTGGCTCCCAGGTTGGGGAAAGGGGGACATGGAGTTACAGACGTGAGCTCAGCTGGCCGCAGTCAAGCTCCGTCACTTGTCTGAGCGACCTCCATGAAACGGAGTGACGCTGAGGGTGCCTGGAGACCGCCAGGTGTGAGGTCAGCTGTGGCCAGAAAGTTCTCTTCCGAGTGCCTTCTGGACTCCCCAGAGGAAGTTTGGGGCTCGGCCTGCAGGGGGAGCTCCGGAGCTTCAGTGCCCCAGAAGCCTTCCCCCCAAAAGGACTCCTACATCATTGAAAGAGCTTCGCCATCTACTCTCCATCTCATTATTCCCCAAACTTGGGCCTACCGTGCACCCAGCACCCGAAGAGCTACTGTTTACTGAGCTCTTATCAAGTGTCAGACACCGTGCAGAACATTTTACGGATATTGTCACACTGCATCATCACAGCAGGAGGGCACTCATTATTATTCTCATTCTAATGATGAGGAAGCTGAGGCTCAGAGACACGAAGCGGCTTGCTCAAGGTCACAGCCATTCGATCCAAGGTCACCCTTTAGCAAGGGAGGAGCTGGCATTTGACTCCAAGGTCAGTCTGAGTCCTTGAGCCTGAGTTCTCAACCACAATGCTGGATTTCCCTGTCAGGGTCAGAGAATCTCAAAAGCAGGTCCTGGGGATGGGTCTCAGGGTCCGAGTCTGAGGGCAGAAGGAAAGCCCCCTCTCCCGCAATTTGGCCCCTGGGTTGTTGGCAGCAGGGACTCTGGGAGCTTGGGGGAGAGGAGTAGGCTATTCACGCAGACAGCAGTGTGCTGGGATGGTGAGGTGAGCGGTGACTCAGGGTGGAAGGCCCTGAGCAGGCGGGCAGGCAGTGGGGGCAGCTCAGGCCAGGCCAGGCCACTGTGGGGTTCCCTGGGAGGAGGAGGTTTGGGTAAGTCAAGGGCTGAGTCACAACAACGAGATGGGACAGGGAACTGGGATGGCCCGATGACCTCACACTTTCATCTGGGCCTGGCAGGGAGGCGCCGGCCCAGGCGAGCCTGGTGGGCACAGCCTGGCAGGACAGGCAAGGCCCCTCCCCAGCTGCCCACAGCCAGGGGGTGTCTGTGGAACCAGAGGGTCTCCCTTCAGGCTCTCTGAGGCCTAGTGATGTTGGAACCTCGAAACACTGACAGACTGGGGAGGCAGCTGTTCTAGGTGACAGAGGGAGTGCGAATTTCATTCTACCTTCTAGGCTGTGTGATGCGGGTCAAACAATTCCAGCTCTCAGAGCTTTGGCTTCTCCTCTGTACTATGGATTCATGTGAGAATCCCATGAGCCAATGATTCTTGTAGAAGCTCTGGCATACTGCTGGTGCTCGGGGAGCCGGAGGAGCAGGGAGCAACCACACCAGCCACAAGCCCACCGGAGAATGGAGAGGCCACAGCAAACCGGCTCCAGCTATCTTGGCTGCAGCCCAAACCAGTGACCTGGCTATAGGCTGTGTGGCCTTGGCTGAGGCTCTTCTCATCTCTGGGCCTCAGTTTTCCCACAAGCCAAATGGAAATAACAGCCCCAGCATCTTGGGAGGAGATACAGGATGATATAGCATCCTCTAGAAGCTACCAGATACTGGAGAGGAGGGGAGTAGAACCCATTCTTCTAGGATCCAGATGTGGTAGGTCAGCCCATTCTTCCCCGTTGCCTGGAAGACACCCGTGAAGACTTGTGAAATCGCCACATGCCACCCCCTCACCCTGTCCAGCACTCCCCAAGGCTGGTACAGAGAGTATGAGGGTTACCCAAGGCCACACAGCAATCAGCTGAAGGGATCCCTCATTCAAGGGGAAGGGGCATTTATCTCCCAGATAAGAGGCCCTGAGTGGGCCTGGAAGTTCTCATGGCCTCAGATTTGGGGAGGGGAGAGGCAGAGCTGGGCTGGCTCAGGCAGACCAGAAAGCAATCACCTCTCCTGGTACCTCCTTGGCCTGAGTCAGTCAGGGGCTTTGGCCGCTTCTGAGTTCATCGCCTACCCGTCTGCCACTCAGCCTTGGAACCCAGGCCTTGGGCACAAGGGAGGTCTGTAATAATGACCTGGTGATAATGACAGCTGCTTAGGGAGCTGTGCCCACGTGCCAAGCACTCTCCCTGCTTTCATTCATTTAAGCTTCTAAACAGCCATGGGAAGCAGGCAGGGTGGGGCCTGGGAGTGAGGTTCAGAGAGGCTATGTAATGTGCCCAAGATCACACAGCCAGGGAGAGGAAGAGACTATGGGTTGAACCCTGCTCTGTGTTGGGCCTGGAGCTGGGTCTGTGGGTCCAGCTAGGGTTTGGGGGCTTGAAAGTTATCCTGTCTTGGGACAGGAAGCTGTGAGCATGGAGGGTCTGGGAGTGAAGGCTCTTAGCCTAGGGACCGATGTGCACTCTGTGCTGGCCGAGAGGGACAGAGAAAGAGCTGCAGGATTCAGAGAAGCCAAAGCCACCTCTGCCTGGAGGGGCAGGATTTCCCAGCAGATGAGACATTTGAGCCAACCTTGAGGGCTAAGAAAGCATTCCAGGCAGAGAGAATGGCCCAGGTAAAGGCCAAGAGGTCTGAAAGAGCTTGGACTATCCTGGCAGCTGGGGTGGATGGCTGGAGGGATTCAGTAGTGGGAGAGGAAGTTGGAGGCCAGACCATAAGGGCCTTGAATGCCATGCCGAGGAGCTGACCTTTTCCTGAGGTCAACAGAGAATCAGCAGGAAAAGGTGGGGGCAGGGGCAGGGGCAGGGGCCTCTCATGCGTAGGCAGTCCAGGGCAGGTGGGTCTCAAACCAGCCCTGGCTGGGGATGGAGAGAAGGCTCTCACAGCCTAAGGAAGAGGTGTTCCAGCATTGAGAAGAAGGCCACTGCAGGCCATCTCATTCCTGCAAACCCAAGGCAGGCACCTGACCCTGATACCCAACAGCTCCAAAGAGCTCCACGTTCTCTGAATGCAGATTGCAAAGGGAAAGAGGCCAGGCCTGGCAGAAGCCTCCTGGGCATGGACCTCTTATTGCCTCATTCCCAGGCCCATTGGGGAGCAGGCAGCTTAGTGCTCCTCAGTCTCCTGGCTGACCAAAGGAGGCACATTCCTAGTACAGGCCAGCCTGGCTGGGGACCCTGGACTTAGCCTAGCCCTTCTCTGGACTTTGTTGTTGTCCTGAGATGGTCCAAGGCCATTGAGCACCAAGGTTTGCTCAACCCATTCTATCTTTTTCCTTTTCCTTCCACCAGTCTTACTTGGACCTTCACTTGACATTTCCCCCAACAAGCTTGGGAGGGCACATGTCTGCTGGCACCCACTTAAAGGGGAGGCTTAAAGAGGTGAAGTGACGCATAAATGGAGAATCCTGAGCCTCCATCAGCAGAAAGGGCAGAGAGTGAGCCCCTGCATGTTAGATGCTGCACAGCACACTTGTGGCATAGGGGATAGCTGCAGATTCTGGAAGCTCAGAACTCGAGTTCAAATCCTAGCTCTGTCTCTTCTTAGTACACGGTCTTAAGCAAGTCAGTGTGCATGCCTCAGTTTCTCTATCTGTAACGGCTCCTTGCCTCAGTTTGCATATCTGTAAAATGGGGATAAGAAGTCCCTTCCTCACAGGGTTGGTGCCAGGACTGGATGAGAGAACCCCTACCCGAGTGATGCCTGGTACGTGGGAGCAGGGGGGTCTCAGCTTATCTTAATGCCTGCAACAGTGGAGTCACCCCTATTTGGCTTTGGGGGAAACTGGGGCTCAGAGACAGTAGTGCCGTCAGGCAGCCATTCACCCCCGAGCTGGCCCCCCTGAGCCTTGCTCATCGATCCCCACCCCACCCACCTGGGGCCAGCTGCGTGACCCTCCGCACCCATCGCGGGGGTCGGCGGGGGTCGGGGGTCGGGGCGGGGGGCACACTCTCTCTCTTCCTTTCGTGACTGTTTTGGGAAATCCGCGGCGGGCAGGGGGCCGAGGGCCAAGCAGCCGCGGCGAGCCGGGAGCGGGTGAGCCCGCCCTCACCTCCCTACCAATTTTGGGCAAAGCGGCGGCGGCGGCGCGCTACGTGCGGGCGGTGAGTCAGGGCGCAGGAATGCGCAGGACGCTTTGTTCCGCGCTCGGCGAACGAACGTGCTGGGGCCGGGGCGCGGCGGGGCCTGACATCACCGCGCGCGTCGCGCGGCCACGTGCACCCCCCTCCCCGCCCCCGGCCGCAGCCAGCCTGGGCCCCCGGCAAGTGAACGGAGCCCCCTGGAGGGCCCTGCTGACCCAGCCGGGACTCCAGGAGCTCACCGGGAAGCTTCAGTGACTCTCCCTATAAAGGGTCCTGGAAGCCGGAGCCCCTTGCCTGGGTCCCAAGGAAATGACAGTTAAGGAAAGCAGTTCCCTGGAAGGGCCAGGGGGCCGACGGAGGCTTCGCCTGGCCTTGACACAGCCCTAGGGCTGTCAGGGGACCCTCTTTGGGGCTGCTGACCCTGTCTCCACTCCCAGGGGAGAGGAAAGGAGGACAGGGTCATCCTCCAAGCCCTGCCTTCAGCTTGCCCCCAGCCCACTCCCTCCCTGGCCTGGGTCTGCCCGCCTACAGGTGGGGTGATTTTGTTGTCTTATTCTTCCCCAGAGTTTTGTGGATAATGAGGTCTCAAGCTTAGAAGTGCTTTGGGAAAGGAGGGCAGGGGCCTTGAAACACCTTTGGAAGCTAGAAAGGGCAACACTGACCTTTTGTGACTTTTCCTAAATGTGATGCCATCTAATGGTCAGAACAGCCCATTGCGGAGAGCATTTCCAAAGGGGTGCCCTGCGAGGTGAACTCATCTGCCCAGGCCCCACAGCTAGTACCTGGCACAGTGGGTGGGGACCCAAGGCAGTTTGGGTCCCCCTTCTTCCAAAAAGGTACGGACCCACTTTGGATGGTTCTGAGAACTGGCTGTGGATGGCTGGAGTCAGAATCCCTCCTGCCCTGTGTGGCCTTAGACACATCATTTGCCACTTGGGTCCTCCTGGGACTGCACTTTCTTCCCCTGGGGGATCCCATTTTTGCTTCCTCACACCCTGGTGGGCAGAAACTGAGTGCCCAAGGCTGTGAAGAGGAGGGGGCAGGCAGGGTGGCCAGCAGGGCTGCAGGGAGGGCCTCTGGATGGAATATTTTCATGCACTCCCTCCCTTCCCCTTGTGGTCATGGATGCCTCTGGTTCCCCAGCAAGAAGGGCTACCCTGCTTGGGGTAATTAATTAAGCTTAATTCATAAACCCCCAGGGCATAGGACCTGTAGTCCTGGAGACACCCGCATCAGTACTGGCTGCAGGGACTCTGAAATTGGACAGGTCCTCACTGGCGTCCTTGCCAGCCTGAACTCTTGCTCGGTCTACTCTGGAACTCTCTGGCGTCTGTCCTTCTTAAACCCTATGCTCTGTAGAGAAAGATTGGTGATGACCTCTCTCCACTCCAAGACTGACCTTACAGAGGCTGTGTTCCCACCTTAGGCCCACTGTCTCTGGGTACCCCGACATGGCCCCCAATCAGACTCAGCTGTCAGAAGAGGTTTGGACTGCTGGCTGGCTCTCAGGATGGCCTCCTCCCTGTGTGGTGGTTTTACAGCTGATAGCACAGCTGAAGCCTAGGAAAGGTTGATGCTGCAGGACCTCAGCCCCCCACCCCACCCCAAAGGCCTGTCTCCCACCTGATGCCAGGGGCCCCTGCATTTGGTGCCTCTCATTGCACCATCAATACTTAGGCCTTAATTGCAAACCTTGTGTGAAGTGCACACCTGGGCAAGATACCCTACAGCCCTATGGGTAGATGCAGGCTCTGAAGTCAGATCACGCTGGGACCTCGGGAAAGCCACTCCTCTCTCTGCATCTTAGAGTCCTCATGTGCAGATGGAGAGCAGGATCCACTTTGTGAGCATTCGGAGAGTTGGTAGATGCGGATGCCTCAGCACGCAGAGGCTGCTAGCCGGCCTGGGCCTTGCTCATCCCTGCTGGAAGACTTTGCATGACTTCCATATTATGTCCATCATCTCTCTCCCCTTGGCTTGACCAGTCGGCTGTCCTCCTCCTGTAGGTCTCTGTGGTCATAGATGTCTCTGGTTCCCCAAAGAGAAGGGCTACCCTGCCTGGCCCCTCATAGCTCAGACCAGACCACTGCAGCCCAGAAAGACACACAGCCCCAGCTCAGTGCACACAGCAAATCTGAGCAGGAGGAACTCATACTCTTCCTCAGGTGCGGGGCTGTGGTCTCTGGGAAATTTTGGCCTCCAAGGACATGGGGTAACAGGAGAGACTGGGGTGCGCAAGTGTCTGCACGTGCCCCTCCTCTCTGCACAATTCCTGGCACCCGAGGGCCCCACCTCAGCCTGGCACGCCTGCCTGGATTCCTGCCTGTGTGGTTTCCCCTCGGCCTCTCCCTCACGTCCGCTGGCAGAGCATCCCCAGCTGTCTGCATTCCTCCGCCATGAAGACCTTGAGGCCAGGCCTGGCTGGGACACCCCTGAGTGTGGGAGCGTGTGGGCTGGTGAGGATGTGCAGGGTCACGCCTGCAGGCACCTGCCTCTCTGTGCCCAGGCATGGGTGTGCAGACTTGTGCATGGCTGTGCCCCTGAGTCTCAGCCTGGGCTATGGTGTGCATGTGTGCACGGACAAGGGTGCACACAGGAAGGTCTGTATGCCCATGTGGACATGCATGAGTACCTGGAAGGATGCAGGGGGGCTATTGCATAGGGGGGATCATATGGCTCCTGAGGTATGGTACCTGTGCTCGCGCAGGGGTTGGGCCGTGCATATCTCCCATCCCTGAGGACCCTTGTCTTGTGAGAGTCGTGTGCCAGGTGGCTCAAGACCCTCGTCCTGAGAGCTCAACCCCGGAGCTCTCTCAAGCTGACCACAGTGAAGCTGGAGGAAGCAACAGAAGTGGGTCAGGATGAGATCACGCATGGCAAACCCGTTTGCTGGGCTCAGCTGGACACTGCCCACATAGTCCCCTATTTAACTATTTAGTCTCAGGAGGGAGCAAGCTGGGGAGGAATGTTCTCTCCATTTGTGGTATAGAGTACACCAGTCACTTGCTTGAGGCCACACAGCCTGTAAGGGGTAGGAGCTGGGTTCAAATCCACATCTGTCTGACTCTGTCAAGCAGGGCAAGGAGGTGGGGGGAGTGGCTGCAAGGACCATAGAATGGCAGAGACCTGCCCATTTCATGGCCAGGTGTTCCCCTGTCAGTCTGGAGCCCTAAGCTGCCCATCTGGGCCCCTTGTATCCTGGACTCCACCTGCTTCAGCTGGATAATAATCAACATACGGGTAGCATTTGCTCTGTGCCAAGCCCTGCTGCAAGTGCTTTGCACATAGGAACTCATCCAATCTGCTCTAATACCCTAGGAGGCAGATACTACTATTATCCCCATTTGAGAGATGAGGAAACTGATGCACAGAGAGGTTAAGTAACTTGCCCAAAGTTCCAGAGCTGGCAAATGGCAAAGCTGGCATGTGAGCCCACCTAGTGTGACTCCAGGGTCTGTATGTATAACCCTCTGCAAGCTGTTCCAGCCAGCATCTCCTCAAACAGGGGACCCGGCCTCACCTCCTTTCTGTTGGGTGATCCCTAACTCTATCCAACTTGCAGGGACAAGGAAGTCGAGGGTGGGTGCACCAGCCCCCTGCCTCACAGATGGGGAGACTGAGTCTTGATGGTGGAGTGCCTGGGACTGAAAAAGTGACTCCTAAGGTCCATCCCAGTTCTGGCTTTGCCAGCTCCTGGCTTGCTATGTGACTTCTGGCAAGTACCCTTCTCTCGCTGGGCCTCAGTTTCTGTTCTGCCCCCAGAGCTGGCAGCTTCCTAGGAAGGGCTGCCCTGAAGTTTCCAGGAGGGATTCCTGGGAGGTGGGGCAGCCTGGCAGCGGGCACCATGCAGGCAGGCGGGTGAAGGCGAGGCTGGGCCAGGGCTGAAGCTGGGCACAGGAGCCGGTTTTCCCAGGCTGTGTCTGAGTAATCCTGTGTCTATATTTATCTCCTTTCTTGGGTAAGCAAACAGAGCCCTATGCCAGCCGGGCCCGCCACCCCCCCTGCCGGCACGTTTCTCTCACCTGCCGGGTGGCCCTGGAGAGTACCGCGGCTTTGGCCCCAATTTCACTTGGCCCATGTAGGACAGAAGAGGATGCTCGAACCCAGTGGCTTCCGTGACTAATCTAATTGTGGGTGGTAGCTGGGAAAGCGCCAAACCTGGTAGCCGTACACATGGGCAGCCATGGCAGTAGCCTAGGAATGCTGGTGCGCTGGGGGCCTGGGAAAAACCTGCCTTATCTTTCATTTCTCCATTGACACTTTGTTCTAAATGGCAAGCCATTTCCTTCCAGGGTCTGAAATTCACAGAGGTGCAAGTCTCCTTGGTGCAGTAGTTTACAGGAACAGGCCCGAGGGTCAGGCAGTGCTGGGTTTGAAACCTGTCCTGACCTTGAACAGATAATCTCTTTGTGCCTCAGTTTTCCTGCCTGTAAAATGGGCCTTTGGAGGCATTATGGAGGGATGTGTGATGGGGGTGATAGATGGCATTGGTTTTGCTGGGAGAGGCTGCCTGTCCCCACCTGCTTCTACAACCTCAGACTCAAATCCCAGCAGTGACTCAGAAGGGGACATATATGGACATGGCTCTCATATGCATGCACACAATTATGGACATCTCTAATTCTGAGAGGTGCATGCAGCCCTAGATGCAAATTGTTTTACTAGGATTGTCACTAAGACCCATGGGAGATCCCAAAAGGGGTTGGGACCAGTTACTAACTTTGAGGAGACCCTTCCCAGAGGTGGAGTGGGAAGATAGATGGCCAGTGAGGCCAAGTGGATGATGGAGACAGAAGGGCCTTTGTCAAGAGATGACTTAGCCTGGAGCAGGCCAAGGACCCCACTGCTGGCTGGGCTGCTGGCTGGGCTCCTGCCCTGCCTCTGGCCTCTGCCCTGGCTGTGCCACCTTCCTGACCTTGGAGAGCCCTGGGCTTGGTGCACGTGCGCTGCGGTTCTGCCTGCTCCCAGGCTGGATCAGGCGGAGTCCGAGGACGTGCTGGGCGGGCAGGCTCAGGGGCGGGTTGGGTGCTGGCGCTGGGGCTGCCCTATGCCGGCTTGGGGCTGGGCCACAGCAAAGCCTTGTATGGCTCTGCCAGTGGAGCCCGGTCGGCAGCACCCATTGGCTGAGCTTGGCACTCCCAGCCGGGGCTGCCCGGGCCCCAAACCACGGTAACCAGAGCCTCCGGGAGCTGGTGGATTAGCTTGCCCGCCTGCCCGCCTGCCTGCCCACCACCAGGGCTGCTCTTTTCCTTTCCTAAAAAGGCAGAGCCAGGCGGTTGGGGAGGAGAGACGGGCAGCTGAACGCAGGTCTTGGGTAGAGGGGAGGTGGGCAGGGCCGTGCAGGTGGCTCTGCTGCAGGTTTGGGAATTCTAGCCCTGGCCTTAATGCCAAGCTCTTCCCGGCTTTGGACATCGGTTTTCTCATCTGTAAAAGGGGGTGATTTGCAGCTGGGTGTCCCTGAGGTGGCTGAGGTCTGGGTGGGATTTGGGGATGTCTCTGCTGGAGGCCCCCCAAGCAGACCCAGGTTCCAGGGATGCTTAGTTGCAAAGAGGTCCAGATTCTCTTTCCATAAGAAGTTAACCGTTTCCCAATTGTGGGGACCTGGTTTCAAATCTCGGCCCTGCCACTTACCACCTTGTGACCTTGGGGAAGTGTCATGACCTCTCTGAGCTGCAGTTTTCTTCCTCTGTAAAAGGTGATGAGGTGAGAAGTTCCATCCTCCCAGGGGCTCACAAGCAAATGCCCACGACTAGCCCCAGGCAGCGTGTTCCAGTCTGTACCCCTTCACCTGCGCTTTGTCCTCCCCCCAACTCTTCCTCCTTTCTGCTTTTCTCTCCTTTCCATGCTCCTCTCTACTCCTAGGTTGACCTGGCCATCAGAGGCTGTCCCGCCTGCAGTGGCCTGTCCCTCGGAATCTCCAGGGTGGAGAGTGGGCTCCAGGTTCTGAACCCCACCACCTGCAGATACAGACAAACCCTGGATTGGACCTAGATGGCTTGGCTGAGTCCTCAGCAGTGGTAGATATGGGCCAAAGCCCTCCTGTGGCTCTGGGACAGACATGAGTGGGGTCAGTGTCTCTGCCACCTGCTCAGGATGTGATCGTGGGCTCTACCCGTCATATGTAAAATGGGAAAGTGCATCTCCTTCCCTTCCTACTCCAAAAGGGGAAGTGCTTCATGAACTCTAGAGAACAGCCATGGGAGCCTTAGGGCCAGCGATGGCATAAATGACTGGTGGACTTTGGGCCCATGGCCGGAGGCAGGGGTGACTCCTCCTTCCTAACTCACATGTACTTTGTATGCTCTCAAATGCTGGCATCCCAGCTCTGGCATCTGTTGGTCAGTCTCGGGCACAGGGACCCGAGGTGGCTACCAGATGACACTGTCAGGCTGCTGGAGAGAAGCCCAGCCCGGGCCTGTCTGGCCCCACCTGGTCCCTGGGGACGAAGCTGAGCAGTCCAAAGACAGGGGAGGGGAGGAATGCTGGGGCTCCCTGAAGAGCTGCTTTGGAGTCAGATAAGTACTCTGCTCTGCCTTGAATGAGTGGTGCACCTTGGGCTAGTGACAACCCACTTGGAGCTTTGGTCTTCTCTGAGGTGGGGACAATGACCTTCCTCTCATGGGCCATTGCAAGGACTTCAGATGGGGTTTGTGAGATGCTGGACAAAGGGCCTGGCAATACTATGCTCTTCTTCTTGGGCTGTAAGGGACCCTTTACCACCAGCCCAGATTGAAACTGGGCTCTTCCCCAAAGACTTGCTCCCCAGGAAGCTCCACCGGAGGTTCCATGATGTTCCACATCCCATCATTCTGATGCCAGAAGCTCTTTATGGCTTCTTCCAGCCCATTATTTCTTTCATCTCCAGTAGAGCGCCCATGCCATCAGGCCCTGTGCTCCAGCTCTTCTTCCCCAGTGTGAACAACTGTGCATCTCCCAGGCACTTCCAATTCTGAGACATCCTGGCCTCGTGTGCTTGTCATTTGGGCTGTTTACAAATATTTCTGTTCACTTCCATTAGGCGAGACCATGTGACTTGCTTTGGGCAATGCAATCTGAATGAAAGGGATGGTTGTTGTTCCCAAGTGGAAACATTTAAATGTCAGTGCAGTGTGCCACAGTACTTTCCTTTTCTCTGCCTCTGTGTTCACGATAGCACAGGGCTGGAGGCTTTATCAGCTTGGATTTCCAAGGGACAAAGATGAGCAGAATTCCCCCAAAGACTCACCTTGGACATGTAACGAGGGCAAGAAAGACACCTTTGTTGCATTGAGTCACTGAGTTTCTGGATTTGCTTATTTCTGCAGCATAACAGAACAGATACACCCTGGCTCACAGCCTGGGGCTCCCCAAGTCCTGCACTTATAAAGGTTGGGTCTCTCTGGCCACAGCACAGCCCGCTCAGCACCCTGGGCTTTCAGTTCCCAGGGTCTTCATCTCTAGAGGCATTTTCTTTCACTGCATCTCAGCCACCCATGCCTGCAGTTGACACCTTCTTCATCTGGAACTCTCACCTCTGGAATAAGGAATTAAGAACTCATGATCTTTTCTTCTCTGCTTTCATCCAGCCCCCCAGGTACACGACTACCAGTCTTTCTCGCCATCAGCCACCCCTGTTTGCTTCCTTCCTTCACTTGCCAATACCCTCAGCTCCTGAACCTCACCGTCCTTCTGTCTCACAGTCTAGCAAAATCTCCTCCCTGGATGAATCTAACTGGCCACCTTTTCTTTGCCTACCGCTTGGCCGCCCAGTGGTACTGGGGAAAGCCACGCCATTGTGCAGACACAAGGCAGCTAGCTCCCAGGGCCGGGCAGGCTGCCGTCCTTGTTTCCCTGGTCAGCTCCCTCTCCTGCTGTCCTCAAAGGCCTCTCCAACCTTCTTAAATCCATCCAGTCTCCTCACTCCGCAACTTCCTCCTCCTGTCTCAGCAGGCGACCTCGTTCTCTATTTGACCGATATGGAGGGCCCTCGACCACCTGTCACCAAATGGACAGCCCAGCTTCATCTGGCCCTCTCCCCTTCCCCTTATCTTAGGTCACAACGGGAGAAGGGTCTGCATCTCCTCTTGATCAAGCCAGGCTTGCATCTCACATCCCGCTCTCCTTCTCTGGACCCCTACTCCATGATTATGTCCTCTCCACTCCTGTCCCTCTCTTCCTGCTGGCTCCTGCACAGCAGCCCACTAAACACCCTCCAGTTTTCCTTTCCCAGACCCTGTGCCCCTTCCCAGCTACTGCCCTGGCCCTCCTGGCCCTCCACCAGCCAGGACCTTAGGAAGGTACACGTATCTATATCACGCCTACCAACGCTTTCTCTGCATTCTTCAACCATCTGCCTCAGCCACTGTGCAGCACTCAACAATATCTGTATGTGCTGGACACTGTGCTATGCCCGCTTCTCCCAAAAAGTCAGCGATCAATTGCTCACTTGGGCCTAAATCAGGGAGGATCTCTCAGGTTCTGACCTCTCAACTTCTAGGCAGTGTGTTTTACCCTGATGACCTCTCCTGAATGTCCATGGACCTCTGTCTGCCCCATTTTTATAGCTTCTCCATCTTCCTCCTGGCCCTTAAGAGTTTTCCAGGAAAGATCTCCTGGATGACTCAGATTCAATCTGGACTAGAACCTTTGCTCTCGTCTGCCCCAGAAGCAATTATGGCCACTGTGATTGAGTAATTAATTACATCATTATTTGTTTAATGGCTGCCACTCCTGTTAGAATGTAAACTCTTCAAAGGCAGGACTGTGTCTCTTGCTCACTGCTGTATCTCAACAACTTGGTCCATCACTGGTACTTAATAAATCATCATTGAATACAAAAGGTGGGGGTGGGGGGAGCTCTTGTATAAAAGGGCCTGTATTTTTCATCCTTGGACCCCCAGCACCCTGTGTAAGGGCCCGCTCATCACCCAAGCTCAGAAGTTATTAGTTGCAGGCTTACAATGTTCCAGGCTCCATTGCCACCCTGTCTATACCACCTCATTTAATCCCCACAATGACCCTTAGGGATGTGGAGTTGATTATCACCCTCCACTTTACTGATTAGAAAATGGAGGAACAGAGAGTTTGGGTAACTTGCCCAAGGTCACACAGCCCGTAAGTGTCCATGCTAGGATCTGAATCCAGGTCTCACCCCAAAATACATGGCAAAGTCTCTGGTTCTTCTTTGCCAGGCCTAGAAGGGAGTGGCCGCAGGGCACCCCAGGCTGTGTGACTGTCACTTGTCACTTCCCGATTCTGGGCCTGGTCCCTCCATAGTAAAATGAGGACTTGGGGTAGCAGGTGTGTCTCCAGCTCTGACATTCTGCAACCCTCAAGAAAAGCCATGAGCCAGGCAAGCAGGGCTATGTTGGGATTTTAAAATTTATTCCAACGTGCTGTTTTTTTTTAAAAAATATCCTCAGGCTGAACACTCAGCCCGAGCTGTAATAAAGGCAATTATTATACTTGTAAAAACTTCTCATTCACAGTACAGATATAATTTACAACAAAGGTCACACACATCAATACTGAGCATTTTTTTTCCTTTTGTACATCATACTCTGTGCTTTAGACCTGCATGGATTTTTGTTGAATATTATTAATTTTTTTGCACTGATATATACCATACTGACATTGCAAGATGCAAGTGTAGAAACTGGAGTTTAAATAAAGTTACAGGCAAAACTACCCATCCCAGTGCAGATGCTGTACATATCTACAGTACAATTTTTTTGGAATGTATTGCCATTTAAGAACATAGAAACTTTCTACAGACAATTCCACATACAGAATACATACATCTTTTAGAAAAAAGGCAAATATTTATCTTACAGAGGGTACGTATCTTACATTTGCCTGCATGTTCCTTTTTTCTTTTTTCTTTACACTAGCATTAGTAAAGTGATCGTAAGTGCCGAAGCAGTTTTCTAATGGGAAGCAGACTGGATTCACAACACAGAAGCAGAATTCGTGGAACGGGCCTCCGGAAACTTCCTCCCCACTGGTCAGTACTGCATCGTCCCCAAGGGTGGCGGCTCAGCCAGGACCTGCTTTAAAGAGGATCTGCCTGGAGAAAGGACTAGAGAGAAATCCAGCTCAGATCTATTGCTTGTTCCTCTTCGGACAGAGCATGGTGAGAGTGCAGCAGGGGCTAGGGGAACCTGGAAGCTAACTCAGACTTGTTCTGACAGAGGGAGGCAGGGGGACTTCTGGGTCTAGAGGTTGGAGATTATGGAGTCAAAGCAGCTGGCTTACTGTCAGGTTCTGGGAGGAACTCCAGAGTTGGACCCAGAGTGGAAGCCATGGGGTGGGAGGGGGCCTCCTGGGGAAGGTGCCTTCAGGGGAAGAGGGAGGAACAGAGTAAGAACCCTGGGTGACCCCCGAGTGTGCCAGAGGTGCAGTTTGCCCTGGATGGCAGGCCTGGTGGTGGGGTGGGGAGGGCAGGCGGTTTGGAATCCCCAACAGAAGTTTGGCAACTTCAGTAGGTTGGTTCCTCCTGCATGGCCGACCCCCGAGGGTCAGAGCTAGTTGCTACCAAGGAATGGTCCTTCTGCATCCCTGCACATTCTCAACGAAGCACGTAGCAGATGCCCACGCCAACAGATCAGCACAGCTTTCCCCACTGCAGGGACAGTGCTGTCACAGGCAAGCTGGAAATGTGGAAGTGGTTGGGAACAGAGCAAGGGGGTCCAGGGCAGTGTGTGGGGCGAGAGTCTTTCCAGATTACGAAGTTGTGAGCCTGGGCTGGGGGCCCTGTGCTCGGGGGACTGGGAATAAGGTCTGGCAGGGGTGGAGTGGGGGGGTTAGAGCTGTGCCCAGTGACACACATCCCAGGTGGGTGGCATTGATTCCATCCCTCTGGGGCAGCAGCCTGTGGGTCAGATTTTGTCCCCAGCTTTCAGAAATGGGTCTCCAATGACTTCTGTCCCTGTTACCTTCCCTGTGCCTGTGCTTGATGTGCCTGAGCAATTGTGGAGGGCTCCCCTTCTGGCCACGTTGTCCATTATCAGGCCCCCCAGGCCAGGATGCCTTTGGTGCATGGGCTGCTTCAGTACAGGGGGACTGAGGCCCAGGAGGGCTGGGGGCACAGGGCAAGGGAAAGGCATGGCCATCCCCAGGGTCAGGGGCTAACCCAGCAGAGCCCCTTGCCTGCTGGTCTGGGGCTGGATTTGCTGAGGAAGGTTTCAGAGATGGACTAAAGCAATGCCCCTTGAGTAGCTCCCAGCTAGACAAGAAGTCTCCAATTCTTGGGCAGCCCCACAGGTGAGGGCTAAAGGGCAGGGGGTAAAAAAATGCCCAGGCCTGAGGTGGGACTGGGACCTGGGCTCCTTTATTCTGCCTGCCAGGCCTAAACAGTGCCATTGGGTTCAAAGCACAGGTAAGAGTCTAGCAATCCTGGAGCACAATGGACCCCCAGTATTACTGCCCCCAGGGAGGCCCTTTCCCATCGTCCTCCTCTTGTCTGAGCTCTGAGCCAGGCCAAAGGAGAATGGACAAGGTGGTCTGGCTGAAAGCTGGACCTGAGGCTGCTCCATCCATCAGAAGGGGTCAAGCAGGGACAGGGCCTGAATGCGAGCTGGAAATTATGGGCAAGCCCAGAGAGCTCCCAGAAGCCCCTCAGCCGTTCTCTCATAGTGTTCCATCTCAACAACCTAAAAATAAGGCCTGGCCCGAAGGCCCTGGGGCCGGTGGGGAGGACCCTGCTCCGTAAGTGGCATCAGCACCCAGCTTGGAAGGGCTGCAGCCATTGTTCCTTGCCACTCTCCCAACCCCAATCATTTCTGGAAGGCTGGGGAAGAACCCATCTCTCCCAGGCTGGGGCGAGGATGTTGGAATTTAAGTTCCATATTTTCAACTTGGGATTTTAAATTTTGGTCATATTACTTTTCTTGCAGAGCAGCTTTCTTTTACCCCAGGAAATTCAGGGTAGCGCCTCTGCAGATGGGGAAGGCTTGACTTGATTGCTTTAGAGAATAATTTAAATGATTAGGACAATGCAAAAATTCTGCAGGTCAAGAGAATCGGAGGAGGGTGGGGAAGAGTACCCTCTCTTTCTTGATTCTTTAAATATTTTTACAAGAGGTTTTGCCAGGAGATAGGCCTGGACAATTCCCCCAGCCACGGTCATGAGTATTTCCTCCAGGCTGGTGGAGAACCGACAGCGTGGAGTGGGGGTGCCAGTGGGGGTGGGACCAGCCATGCTGCAAAGGGGTCCGGAGATGTGCCCAAGCACTGGAAGAGCCCGGCAACGAAGAAAATGGGGTCTCCCCCTGCACCCCAGGGACCAAATCTGAAGCAAAACACAAGCCCCAGCCTTAGAGCTGTCCAGCTTCAGACCCCAGGAGTCTGGGCCCTGCCTCCTCGGCTTTCTGGGTGGTGTGAGAGTAGGGAAGGCAGATTGGGCATGGGGCCAGGAGAGTAAGACCTAGATCACATGCTCAGGAGCTGGGAGTTGGGATGATCTGGGCTCCTTTCCCAGCCCAGGGGGTAGGGGTAGGAGGTGCAGAGGGGAGGTGCTGGGGGCCACCCATGGGTCAACTGCCAGGGTGGGCCAGGACTCAGACCCCCTGAGTAGCCTGGGGGCATCAGCTCCTATCATCTACCTCGTCCCTATTTTTTTGTTACTCGAACTTGGGACAAGTGACATGTTTTCCCTTTCTTGGAAAAATAAAAAGTGCAAATGATGGAAAGGTAAGTTTTGTGGGCCTCTCGGCTTGTGTTTGTGTCCCTCTGCCTTGGGCCACTAGCTGGGGTGGGATAAAGAGGCAATAAATAGGAAAACCATAAACATTTGTACATAGGAGCGTTTGCATTTACACTTAATTATTATCTATTTTTAAAAGTTTCTTGTTCTTTGCTTTTCTTTTCCCTCAGTGCATCCCGTCTCCCTCAGCAAATGGCTTCCTCTAGCCAGGCCTGAGGGTGGCTGCTGACCTCAATTGCAGAGGGCGGGGCTGCACTTAAACCCCTTCTCCCCAAAAAGCACAAAATATTCACAGCCTCAAACTCCTCGTGGGTTATTTTTTATGTGGGTGTGTGTTTTGTTTTGTTTCTTTTCAAGCAACGAAAGGTATAGAAAAGGCACAGGTAACTGCATACATGGAAAGATAATAACAGACGGGGGTCTGAGCAGAGGCTGCTTGGACAGATGGACAGACAGGAAAGGGAGCCCGGGAGAGCAAGATGATTCGAGGAAGTTGGCTGGAAACGTCTTTTGCCGAACACCGGGAGCCAGAAGCTGAAGCGGTCGGAGAAAGGCTAAGTTCTTGGGGCGCCCCTGTCCTCGGGCTGGTTTGGAGGTGCACCGGGCCCCGTACTTCCTGAGGGCTTGGGGGAGCCCCGACTGGTCCTGGGTTCCCCGGAAAGGTTCCTCCTGCGGGCCGGGAAGCGCGTGGAGGCCTCGGCCAGGCAGCCCACGGAGCTGCTGCGGTCCAGCGGCGGGGCGGGGGCGGCCTTGGGGCCGGCGAAAGTGCGCGGTGACTCCAAGCAGGGGGTCCAGGGCTGCTCGGCCCTGCGGCCCTGGGGGGGCCGGGGCAAGGCCTCGGGCGGGGTGCGGGGGCGGCCTGAGGACGCGGGCTCCGGGGGCCCCTCGGCCCCACAGGGCTCCCAGTCGGGAGGTCGGCCTCGGCCCCCGCTCGTCGGCTCCCTCTCCTTGGGGTCGCCCCTGCCCGCCAGCTCCGAGGAGAGCGCGAACTTGGAGACCTTCGCCACGGGGGACACGGAGGCCGACGAGCCCTCGGTGGGACTCCAGCGGCCTCGCTCCTGGGCCTCCCGGGCCCCTGTCAGGTCGCTGCCGCCCCCGGAGAAGCCGCTGACCCAGGCTCCGGGGGCCCCGGGCAGCAGGGGCAGGTGGGTCCCCGGGCGGGCCTGCACCATCTGGATCCCGCCGATGGGAATCAGGGGGCAGGGGGCGCGGGTCAAGTGCTGGGAGTGCAGCGGGAGGTGGCTGAAGATGTTCTCCTCTGTCCGGGCAGGGCCGTGCCCGTGCAGGTCATGGGGGGCGGAGCAGGGCCGGAAGGAGAGGGGGTGAGCAGGGCCAGGTGAGCAGGAGGGACTTCGGGGCTCGGCCTTCTGCTGAGGTCAGAAAACAAGACAAGGGAAGGCGATGGTTACAGGCTGGGCGCGTGGAAAAGCCGAGGCCTGCTGAAGCGTGGGGACGTGCCCCAGATCCCAGAGCCAAGGCTGGTGGCATGGGGGGTGGGTCCCACCCGCCAACCCGGTTGTCCCCCACCCACCATGGTGCCACCTGCCCCTGGCCGCTCTGAGCGGATGGGCCACCCACCAGCCCTCCGGCGACCCTGGGCCCACTCGGGCCACACGTCTGTCTTTGGCGGGGGGGGGGGGTGTTCTGGGGCGGGGGGTGCCCTGGCGCCACCCATGAGCCCGGCCCTCTATCTTTGTTCTGCTGCCTGTCCTGTTCCCTTTCTGGACATGAGCCCCCCTCTCGAGACTCTTGACCTTCTTCCACCACCAGGAATTTTAATGGTAACCCCCAAACTAAAAATCAAGGACAGACCCCTCGATCGGTGCTGCACAAGGGCCAGAGTCCCTGGTGCTGCTGGTGAACGAGGGTGGGTGTTGGGTCGTGAGAATTCGGGGATGGAAAGGGCTGGCACTGCTGGGGGTGGTGGCAGGGAGGGTGGACGGGCGCTGGTGGCATCGGCCCCAGTGAGGGCGACCGTCCTGCTGATGTGACAATGTCAGGCAAAGCACTGGGGACGGCAGCAGGGGTGTAGGGGTGCAGGCCCGGCAGGGGGTGCCGATGGTAGGACAGGGATAGTGTTGGCTGACGGTGGTGTCTCTGAGGGTGCAGAGTGACTGTCATGGTGGAAATGCTGATGGTTTGCGTTAAGCGTAACCATCTGCTCTGCTCTGCAGGGGC
This sequence comes from Myrmecophaga tridactyla, assembly GCA_004026745.1. Classification (NCBI taxonomy): domain Eukaryota; kingdom Metazoa; phylum Chordata; class Mammalia; order Pilosa; family Myrmecophagidae; genus Myrmecophaga; species Myrmecophaga tridactyla. The sequence goes on from PVIY010003013.1 coordinate 26,845, forward strand.
TGCCCAAGTATTTACACCCAT
>PVIY010003013.1:26965-118878 GCA_004026745.1 Myrmecophaga tridactyla
GGGGGACAACCGGTCCCCATGCCACAGGGGCAGGCACTCACCCACGGGGAGGTGCAGGTCTCGGGGCTTCTGTCCAGAAGCTTGTGAGGTAGAGGCGTGGATGGGAAGAGAAGCTGTGGGGCCAGCCCCGAGCCTGGGCCGTGCTCACCCGCAGAGGGGCTGCCCGGCCCCACCAAGGCCCACTTCCCTGGCAGCACTGACCGGGGTGGTGACTCGGCCTGCCCTGGAGACCGTCTCCTGGTGGGCGAGTATCCGGGGGAGCCTGGGTCCGTGGAGCCCTCACGTTCAAGGGACAGATGCGCTCGAGGGGGCAGTTCTCTTCCCAGGGGGCGGGGGCTGACAGGAGACAGCTGGAGTCTTGGAGACCCACAGGGGTCCCTTCCTGGGCCCATCTGGGTGCCAGGCAGGCTCGGGGCTGAGGCCTGGGGTACTCGGGCCGGTGGAGATTGCTGCGGGGACGAGTCGTTTTTGGTTAGTGATTGTTTGCGAGTGAGCGGTGGGTGGCTGCCCGCTTCTTTGCTCGGAGACCATGGCCTCCTCAGGGACACGGTCTTGGAGCTCAGGGCCGAGCCTGCGTCCCTCTCCGTGGAGCCCAAAGAGGTCGGTCCCAGCCGGGGGAGGCACAGGACGCTCTGGCTCGAGGTGGAGCAACCGCCCGCTGCCGAGGGCTCAGCTTCCGAGACCGAGCTGCCCCGCGCAGCCTGGCCGCCGGAGGTGGCCCCTGGGGACTGAGGCCCCTGACCAGGCAAGGAGGCTGACCCTGGTGGGCCGGATGGGGCTGCCTCTGAGGGTGGGCCAGACGGCTCATCCTGGCTCTCCTCCTCCTCCTCGTCCTCGTCGAGGTCCGAGTCGGAGTCTGAGTCCTCCAGGCCTGAAAACTGGTGCTCCTCCACCGCCTCGGAGCCCTCGCGCCCCTCCGAGTCCTGGAACGGGTCGTCACTGGTTCCTGAGGGGACACACAAGAGACAGGGGGTCACCGTCGGGCCTGGGGGGCTACGCTGGCCTCGCAGCTGCCCCTCTCTAAGCCCCCGGTTTCCTAATCACCATGGCTGTGACAGGAGATTGCTGGGACAATCAAGTGGCATACAGAGACGGTGACAGACTGTAAATTATAACGGTGAACGACAGTTATCCACCGTGTGCAGTTCAGTGCTAAGGGCTGCCTGTGTAATAACTCTAATAACTCCTCTGGTCCTGAAGCAATCCCTTGGAGGTTGGTACTATTCTTACCCTCACGTTACAGATGAGGAGGCTGAGATACTGAGGGATCAGGTAAATTGACCACGTAAGGGCAGGAGCAGGGCTGGAAAGACAGACTTTTTCTTTTCCATTAGTATTTCAATGAATTCAGAGTATTTTGTGGTTCTACCATAAGCAAGTGATGTCACCTTGCTATGCCTCAGTTTCCTCCTTTGTCAAATGAAATGTGACAATCTCACCTCTTAGGGTTTGCTAGGAGGAGTAAATGTACCTGGGGCCCAGAGAATTCTGATCATTGTTAATACATTAACAATGAGATTTATTATTCTGGGTCACACTGCAGCCCGCTGGCCGGGCAGCAGCACAGAGCCCCAGTCAGGCCACACATGCATCTGCTGCTGTGGGTGGGCCGTGGCTAGCTGGCCTAGTGGCATTTGGCTGCTGGCAGGACCTGGGCCCCTGTGGGTCACCTGCTAAGCTGGCATCAGGTGGCAGAGCAGGGCTCCTTCCCAGATGAAGGGAGTGGAGCTCTGAAATGCCAGCCTCACCCTGCTGGGTCACCTGTAACAAGTCACAGCTCTTGTGAGGAAGCTCTGGTCTCCCCTGGCAGGTTCCTGGGTGGTTGGGACCTGCCAGCCCATCTCCAGGCTGGACTGTTGTGAACCGTGTTTCTAGCCTGCTGTTGAGGGCTGATGACAGGTGGGCTGAAGGGCTGGCCAGTGCCACCCCACTCCTTACCAGGGGAGCTGGGCACACAGCTGAGCCTGGTGACTGCTGAAAGTAGCCTTCTGACCACCACTGGGCCCAGCTGCCCAGTGGAGCCAGAAAGTCCAGCATTTATTAAGAGAATTCACAACCTGATAGAAAGTAGGTTTCAGTAGGGTGAAGGTAAAAAATTATGGGGCGAAACCAGGGCTGGAAAGTGAAGGGCAGGTTGCAGGGGTCAGGGTGGGGGTCCCCTGGGAGCTGGGAGCAGAATAATAGAGTTGGGAAAGGAACGAGGGATTGGGCTGGGGAGTGGGGGCAAAAGCCACTTGGCAGTTTTCCCCAGGCATTCACTTCCCTTGTCGAGGACTGTGGGAGAGGAGTGGGGAGGGGCCCTGGAGCTCCTCCAGCCTCCCCTAATTTACACGTGGTGAAATACAGGCACAGAAGAGGCAGATGCTTGCCCAAGATCACCCAGCAAACTAGTGGCTGAGTCAGGACTTATTTTACAACCTTTGCATTATTACACTGCCAGTTTAAAAATGATTTTGATGCATCAAGAAGCAGGCAATGATCTGGGCTCGAATCCTGGCTCCAGTACTTCCTTCCATGTGATATTGGATAATTTACTCAGCCCTTTCTGTGTTCAGTTTCCACATCCGTAAAGTAGGGGTAATAGTGCTAGAACCACTTTCTAAAGCTGTTACGTGGCATTTAGTATGGGGCCTGGTTCATGGTAAGTGCTCAGTAAGCCTTAGAGGTTATCATCTTGAGCTACCACTGCTGTGACCTCAGCAGGCAGGCAGCCGGGGCAGGCACTGCAGGCATTCTGCAGATGGACCTCAGAGGGACAGGGCCACTAGTGAGGGAGAGTCCAGCCCAGAGGGGTAGGGGGCCTGCCCTGAATGCCCAGTGGAGGAATGATGGACCGATAAGGAAGCCAAGCATACCCTGCCCAGAGGAGGTCTCAGCAGGCCCCTCCACCCCCGCTTCAAGGCGCTGTCTGACCCCGGCTGGGGTCACAGCTACGCTCAACAAAGCTGGTGGCTAAGAGCCCTGGGACCCGGGAGGTTGAGGGCACGAGATCGCAGAGGGTGTGCTGCTGCAATTCCGCCACAAGGTGGCGCCGGTGCGTCACCGTTAAGAGCGGACTGTGGGGAGCCGTGCCTTCCTTCCCAGCTGTCCTACCACACCCCCACTATGGGTCTAACAGGCACGAGCCCCTGATGATCCTCCCCGAATTTTTCTCATTTCGAGAAATGGAAACCGTTCCAGTTTCTTAGGCCATGCACGTCTTTGGTTCCTTTAACTCTCACGCCCATTCCCACCTTCTGACAGGTCCCAGATGTAACGAGAATCGGATCACGGCTCACCGCTTGCACTGAGCCCGCCTGGTCCAAACTGCCGTGCGTGGGTTTGCCTAGATGGCAGCGCCCACCTCTGCCCCTACTGGCCGTCCTCACACAGAGCTGGAGTTGTCCCTTTAGAACCGTTTCAGTCAGAGGGTGTCCTTCCAACTGCCCATCTCCCTCAGAGCTTCAGGGGTCCCCCTTCTCTGATCTCATCTCCCGGCACTGCGCCCCCTCACTCAGGGGTCCAGCCCCACTGGCCAAGCACGGTGCCTCCCTGCAATCCTGCACCTGTTGCTCCCTCTACCGAGGGCTCCAGTCCAGACACCACCTGGCTCCCCCACCCCTTGCTTCCTGCAGGTTCTCTGCTCACCCAACCTTATCTAATATCCCCTCCACACGTTTCAGCCCCTCACTTGGCTTTCGGACCTTTCATATATTGCTCCATACTTACCACCCCTGCCATGTTCCACATTTGTTCACTATCCATCTCCCCCTTCAAAATGCAGACTTCCCGAGGGGAGGAGCTGTGTTTTGTTCCCTGCCCTATCTCCAGCACCTAGAACAGAGCCCAGAACAGGGCTGCTGCTCAGTAGTTAATTCTGGAATGAATGCATGAATGTCACTGACACAAAAGGTAGGATGATCATCCCTATTTGTCCCAGGGGAAAATGAGGACGGGAGAGGGGCAGGGACCTGGTCAGTGTCCCTCAGGAGGCCAGCTGGGGCCTCCTGACTCCCACACAGGGAGGGCTCTGGGCTTGGGCTCAGGCTTCCCCAGTTTGGACATTAAAGTGGCTTTTATGTGAGCCAGGGGTTTTTATGTGAGCTTGAGCACATGCCCTGTTTCTTCCACTTAAATAGGGCAACAGAAGCTTCTACCATGAAGACTCAATGAGACAATGCCTGTGAGTGGCCTGACATACATTCTTGAGAGGCACGTAGCCCCACATCCTAGCTTTCGGGGCACAGCCTTGAGTTCTTTCTGTTCTGTTCAATAAAGGTGCTTTTTCTCAGCCAAGAGGAATTGCAGTCTGACTTCTCTTTTGTAAGACTGTGAATGGCATTCCCCAATCAGAAAAGCAGTAACAGAATCTCACATACATGGGCACACACGTGTGCCTTTGTCACACTGTAATTCCTGTTCTCACTTCGGGAAATCTGGCTAAAGGTTTGCCAGATGCAGGAGTAATGTCTTCCGCCTCCTGCCTGCCCATCCACCCACTTGCCAAAGCCCCTCTGGCTCTTAGCTGGATGCCGAAGCCCGCTGCTTTTGACTCATCTCACTCTTGTCCCCTCTCTTCTCTAAAACTGGCTCTATTATGCTCCTCAGTGACAGAGGACCAGGCTGGGGTATGGTGATGGGAGGGGCGCGGGGGTGAGGATCCCTCGCCAGCCCCCAGCTGTGCAAGGCCCACTCTGCCCGAGGCTGTGCGTGCGAGCATGAGGGTGGATGCGGGTGAGGGCAGGGTCAAGAATTGTGTGGCCTAGTATGATAGGCTGCAGCTGCATTTACTAAGCAAACTGTCTGTTCAATATGAGCATTAGAATATATATAAAGAGAACACCAGGGCACTCAGAATGGTTTTTGGAAGGTAAATACAGGTAGCAAGACCTGACCCATCCCCCGCCCTGTGCCCCCTGCTTGGTCACACACAGGCTCAGCCCTGAGGTCTGAAGTTCCTAGATCAGCTGTGTCTAGGGCTAGCCCCGGCCAGGGAATTGGGACCCCCTCCTCTCATGCCCACCCTGCGTGTGGGGGAGGGGCTTGCTGCCTTAGCTCCTTGGCCCTTTGGGTGTCTCCCTACATCAGTGTGGCTCAGAAAGAAAACAAGTGGTCAGTGGGCAGGAGAAGACAGGCATTAGGCGTTAGCGACACGGACTCCAGATCCCCTCTGTCTCTTCCTGGCAATGGGATTTCAAGGCGGTCATCTGTAAATAGGGACAGTGTCTCTGACTGCCTCTCAAAGCGCCAAGAGGGCCCCGAGGGATGGGGAGGCAGCACTGGGCTGGGAGAGGGGCCAGCCAGCAGCTCCATGGGATGGGGAGGGCCTTCCTGCCAGCCCTGTGGGCCCACAAGGCAGGGGACATCACTAAAGAAAGGCCTAGTTTTAAGTGGGGGACAGGGGACAGAGGGGAATGGGTGGGGGTGGGGCAAGAAACTTGGATGCAGGCAGTGGCAGCAGCCTGTCATACTAGGCCACACGTGTGCTGACAGAGGTGCTCACCCTGAGGGTTGTGAATACACACAGGGGGTGCTGCACATCTGCACACACCCTGGTGGCTCACCCTCAGGCTCTAAGCACCCCCGGGCGCTCTGCACACGTGTGCACACAGGTGGCTCACCTGAAGACTCTGCACACCCAGCCTTGCAGCTCTTGCTAGAATGGCCCATGTAGAGCCTGACCCTGAGACCTCAGTGAACAATGTTTGCAGAATCCAAGATCCCAAAAGCCTTGTCTCACAGGTGCAACGAAACGGACACCCAGAAAGCTCCCAAAGCTGGCCTCTGGGTGATTTCAACTCTTGGCTCTCTTGCCACCTCTTTGGCACCCAGCACCCAGCCCCTAGAAATCACGTGGCTGGGAGAAATGGAACGTGGGCTCCAGTCCCCGGCTCTGCCTCTGGTGAGCCGTGTGGTCTTGGCTGAGTTACCTGCCTCTCTGAGCCTCAGAGTCCTCATGTGCGCCAGAGCTGTGGGGGGAGTCCCCACCTGGCCACTCCCAGTGCGGGGAAGAGCACGGGCTCTGGAGATGGCTAGGCTTCCAGTTGCAGCTCTGCCACTTCCCGAGCTGCGTGACCCTGGGCAAGTCACTTCATCTCTGTGGCCTCATCTGTAAAATGGAGCTTATGGACCTCACACAGTCAGTGTAAAGAGACGCTGAGATAATTCATGCACAGGTTTGGAACATACCTGACACTCAGCAGGGGCCAGTCAGTATTGGCTCTAATTACTCAGATATTAATTTAGTCTACAGCCCCTGGGTTTCAGCCATCCTACCTGCATGGTAGAGCATAAAACTGCAAATATTCTGCAAGTGGATGGGAAGTGGGGTGATCGTTCTGTGAATTTAACCTTTTTTATTGTCTCCCAGTAGTTGGGAGAACTGGAAGGAAGTATATGAAAGAGTGGGAGGAAGGGGAGAAGGAGGTGGAGCAGAGGGGAGGAGGAGAGGAGGGAAGGGGTGAAGGAGACGGAAAAGGGGGAGGAAAGGAGGAGGAGAAAGGAACGGGTTGGCAACTTGTTACCTTCTTCGGCTTCCAGCTCCGCCAGCACCCCCGTCTCTTGGCACTTTTTGCTGTGGGCCTTTGACTTCATGTGCTTAGTCAGATTCCCTGGAAGGAACAAGAACAGACTCAGCTTCTGCTGAAGGGCTGGGGTACAGGGGAGACCTGGGGGCTCATGGAGGCAGCACCTGGCTGGCAGGCGGTCGTTTCTCAGAACAGTGGAGACCCCGCCTGCTGCAGGCAGTGGGCAGGGCCTGGGCCATCCCTCTGGCCCGATCCTCAGGCCAGGATGTGCAGCCACAGCCGTGATTCAAGGTGGGACACGGGAGCTGGGCTGGGGTGGGCACAGGGCTGTGAGGGGCAGAGGGTATAATGAGGAAGTGAGATGCTGGTTAATAAATAAACAAAAAAGAAATTAAAGGACAACTCAAGGGCAATAGGTTTCTCCTTGCTTCTCATATAACTCTGGGCCTAGGAGCTTGTGACATTCATTAAACAGGACTCTTGGCTGTCTCAGGTGCTGGGAGGCCATGGAAGGGGCTTCCCAGTAACCTACATGGTGGGTGGTACTAAGGATCCTCTTCTGCTGGGGACACTTCTAGGGCAGCCTATAGGACAGATAATTAGGGCTTGGGAATAGGACCCAGGACAAAGTTACTATTAGGAACGGAGAGCGGGCAGAAGGTGAGGGAAGGGAAATATGGCAGACAGGGACCTGGGAGCCAGAAGACTGGGATCCAAGGTCTGGCTTCCTTAGAGAAATTGTGTCTCATTGCTGGGCCTCAGTTTTCCCCAGGCTTATCTGCAGTGCAGACATGGGAGGGGGATGGTATAGGAAGTCCGGGGCCAATGCTCTGCCTGCAAAGCCCTCGAAGAGGGCACAGCTGCTGCTAGAATCCTTGGTCCAGCCTGACAGGCAGCTCGTGGAATCAGGGGAAAATAACAACAGCTGTACTTCTCCCCCACGTGTGCATAGCATGTATATACTTCTCTCCCATGTGCACAGCACGTGTGTGCTTCTTTCCCATGTGTGCACAGTATGTGTGCACTTCTCCCCCAAGTGGCTCACTCTGAGGACCCTAAACACTCACAAGGGGCATTGCACACCCGTGCAAACACAGATGGCCACCCCTAGGGCTGTAAATACCCGCAGGGGGCTCTGGGCAGAGCTCTGTGGGCAGGGGTGTCTGAGAAAGTAGAGGCAGAGCATCCCCAGGCTGATCCCAGGAGAACATGGTCCTACAATGTGCTCACTGTTGCTCTGGGAATTGCTCTATTTCCGTATGGCCATTCACACGACAAAAATAATAAATTCCCAGCATTAGCTGTTGTCTCAATCTTATTAATTAGTAAGTTTGAATGGATGGATAGAAGAGGGAAGAATGGACAAATGTGAGGCCCCTGAATTGAATGCATACAAAGATGGGTGGATGGGTGGCCAGAGGGATGGATGGATAAGTGGATGAAAGGAAAAATGGAGTGAAGGAGAACAGGAAGACGATGGACTGATGGATAGAGAGATGGGAAAAGATGCGAAGATGAAAAATAAATGGGAGGATGGATGGACAACGGGTCATTAAAGATGGGAGGATGGAGAAATGGGTGAATGGGAGTATGGCTGGTTAGATGGAGGATGGGAGGGATATTTATACGATGAATGAGAAAAGAAATGGGCAGATAAATGGACAGGAAGTCAAATTGTTAGATGAGAGGATGGGAGAAACGGATAAATGGGAGGATGGATGGGTGAATAGGGAGAGGGCCCATGGATGAACCAAAGGGTGCTTTTTAGTTATTCTGAGAATTTTAAGGATCCCTTAGGGTTATATTGAGAGGCTAAAAGCCTGGATTCCCTGAGGTGTGCAGGTCAAGGGATGTAGGGATGGGAGGGGAGATGGTTCCTTTCCACTTTCCCACCCTTGCTCCTAGCCCATAACCCTTTCCTTCTCAGCCTGGATTCTCCTCTTATGAGTGGATCCTCTACTCCTGGCCAAAGGTGAGCAGAGCCATAGCTTCCAAAGTCATCTTGGAGCCAGAGGGTCCCCAGAGGTCCCTCTCTGACCTGTAGAACTCTGTCCTCACTGTCCTGAGCAGGCAAAGCCCGAATAGGACAGTCACGAGGTGGGAAAAGGCAACTGGTATCACCCCTGAACCAGAGATAACAACTTTCCCCTGAAGTTCTGGAAACAGGCCCACCTTCCCCTGTCAATCCCAGACCCCAGAGGACTCCGAACACTGCTCATTTTGGTTACATCACACATCACACACATTCTTCCCAGAATGTTTAGATCTCTTTTCAACAAAGTTCGATGCAAGCACACAGTGGGTGCACGATATCCGTGGGTGAAAGTGTCTTCTCATCACAGATGCAAAGTGTTGGAAGGAACCCCAGAGACCACCTAATCCAACCCCATTCAGGCAGGTGCTTCCCTGCTTCTGATGAACTCAGAGACCAGGTGCTGGTGGCGTCATCAGACAAGACTGTTGGTTGTCTCAGGAGCTGGGATGCTATGGGACGGCTCCAGTTAACCAACATGGTGAACCAAGTGGCCCAAGTCTACACTGCTAGAAAGCATAAAGTCCATCTAGAACTGCCCAGAATCAGGACTCTGGGGTCTTGCCTGCTCCGTATTCTGGCAGAATGGAACAAGGATGGTTTGGGAGCTGGACAACCTTGGGCTTTGCCACTTGCTAGCTGTGTGCTTTGGGCAAGTTTCTTAACCTTCTAAGCCCCAGTTTCGGCAACTGTACAACAATACCTACCTCGGTAGGGGTGCTGGGAGGACTTGATGAGATGATGCATGTAGAGTGGCAGGAGAGTGTGTTGGTAGAGAGCAGACGCCCATCACATGGTGCCTCCCTCCCTGCCCATACCACAGGACTTCCCCATTACAGCCACTCTTCCCCGAGCCCCTGTGGATCTATGCCACGCGCAATGCTAGTTGTGGAGGAGAGGGATGCTAAGATGAAGTTCATGATGAAAATGGCTTGACCCTTTCAAACTGGGCCTTAGGGGGCTTTCGGGAGTAAGCACCAGGGGGCTCCCCAAAGGTCTGCTTCTCTTTTATCCCATCCCTAGTGACTGCAGGGGAGGAGTCGGGAATTTGAGACGATTTTAACTTTCTGGTTGGGGCTGGTGTGAGTTACAGGAGCATTCCCTGGATGAGCAGCCCTGAGTTTTAGTCCTGGCTCCATCTGTAACCTCCGCACTCTGGGCTTGCCTTCTCTGTGTAATGAAGGCATGGTTGCAGGCACCTTTTTCAGCCTGCAAATCCTTCCCCAGGCAAAGGGCAGAACCTCGCCTTGCCAAGCAGAATTCACAGCTTCTCACAGTCATCCCCGAGACCCACCCAAAGCCCAGCCATCCCGGAATAAAGGAGGAAAAGAAAGCAGATGGGAAATGATGGGAATCTGGAAGAGAGACGGAACCCCTGCTAAGAGCATCCACCGAGGACCCTGTCTGCTCATTTAGCTTTGACCCACTTCCCTCTCCCACAATGCTGCTGGCCTTATGGACCTGAGGCCTGGCCACAGCTGCCATCTCTGTCCCCTGGGCTATCGGCGCAAGGGTCTGTACACGGCACAGCCACCCCTCTGGCCTCTGGGAACCATCTGAGAATAGAAAACAACAGGCCCTCCCAGCAGGCCTTTTCCAGTTCCCCCCACTGAGACACAGCTAGCTCCCAGAGGCCTGAGCTGCCGCCGGAATGTCTGACACAGAGACGGAGACACAGACAGGCAGACAGAGACTGACAGAAAAGACTCCCCAGGTAAGGGTGCAGCCAGGTGGCAGTGATGTGAGGGTACGGAAGGCCCTCTAGGGCGGACCCCACCCAAAGTTCCCCAGGCCCAGCCTTAGCTCTCATGCAGCCTGGATTAGCCCAGAGCCCAAGAGTAAGAGGGGAGGGAGCCGATACAGGCAGGCTGCTGGACAGAGAGACAGCCTGTGAGAGGAGGGTAGTTTGTGTTATCTGAGCTGATGGGCTAGCAGGCTCACCCCTCCAAGAAGACATGTGGTTCCAGGAGGAATGAGAAGCTGCAGTGTCCGGCCCTTTCCTCTACTCTCTAGCATGCAGAGGGACGGCTAAGAGGAGGCTTCTGCTCATTCAACCTGCCACCCACCCCCAGCCCAACCCCTCTCTGCCAGCCACCAAATCTGAGATTCTACCATTTCAGGTTTATGCGCTGCTTTGGCTCTTGAAGGTTTTTGCCTTCTGGAAGTCCCCTATGAACATTCAAGAAAAAGCTCGGCACACTCCTTGGTCGCTGGTTGAGAGGCAGCCTCATGGGACTGGCTTTCTGGACAGCATGGGAAAGCCTTCCCACTGCGGCTGGGGGTGCGCCTCCAGGAAAGATGGAGGCTGTACAGCCCCTCTGCTCAGATTACGTGCTCTGGGCGCTGCAGGGCTGTCCCAGCACAACCAGACATAGGGAAGGGACCGAAGACAGCCTTGGTGTGGCTTTTGGCAAAGGCGTCGCCTGGAAAGATCCCCACCAGGGACCAAGGCTTCTTCCAGACCTGATAAAATTGGCAAGGCCGATGGAACTGAGTGAGGAGGACCCCTCGGGAAGACTGCCTGGGATGGGAGCTCAGTCAGGATGGGTCCTTAGCTTCCCAGGGAGTGGTGGCCTGGGGCTGTGTGCTTGTGTTATCTGGTACCAGGAGTGTCCCGGTGGTCCTTGACCCATAGTCCTTTTATCTGGGCCGGGCAACTCATGATGAGAAAGGAACGGCACGGTCCCCTGGGCACACCGGGGGCACAGTGCCAGCCTGTGTCATCCCTTCCAGAGAAGAGCAGGAACTGCTCACAGAGAGGAAGATGATGGGGCTGCTGGCCAGGAGGCAGGGGGGCGGCTAGCTACAGCTTGACATCTGTCCCCAGGGAGTCACTTTCCTCGTCCTCAAGGGGGACTTGTACAAGAGGTCCTCAGAGTTGATGACTCGGTCATTTAAATTGTCAGCTAATTATTCTCACGTCTCATTTCACAGAGTTCTAAGGCCAGAGGAAGGGAGGGTGGAGGGGACGCTGAGGGAGCAGAGCCGTAAATTGGTCTGACATATGCTGGGCCGAGCTGCCTGCAGGGCTCGGGATGCCATCGAAGCATCCATGGGACAGCTGTGGAGGCTCCTGATCTGTCCACCTTCTCCGGCCACCCTTTGGGACACTGCTTATGCTATTATACCAAGAGAGAAGAGGATCAAGGAAAAGGAAGCAGGACTCTGGGTGCCTCTATCCAAACCCAAACCTGGGCAGGAAGTTCTGAACTCAATATGAGGAAGTTGGTGAGAAGAAGGAAGGGGGCAAGGGATAAGTTAACAGGATTAGGAGATCAGAAATGGCAACACGGCCAGGGAAGAGGACACTGAGGCAGGGGATGTGACAAATTCACCTCCTGACCTGCTACAGAGGAAATGGTGGGGCCAGGCAGCACACGGATGGAGGGAGAGGAAGGCTGGGCGCCTTCACTGGCGGCCTCTCCAAAATGGCTGCTCAACCTACCAACAGAAGGAAAGGCAACGAGCAGCAAAGCTCAAGTTTGCCCTCGGTTCCATCCACTGGGTAACTCCATGTCACCTGTGGGGCCAGCATGGAGGCCCCCAACTTGCTTAAAAGTGAAGGCAGGACCCTCAATCCCAATCCACGACCCAGGAATCTGCAAAGTGCAAGAGGATGAAGCCACCAGGATGCCAAGGGCACAGGGGCACCCTTCCCAAGCACCTCGGTCAGCTCAGCTACCAAGCAGCAGTGAGCAAGCAGCAAATGTCTGCTCTGCCTGTCCTGCAGGAGGAGCCAATGGAATTAGCAGAGGTGAAAAGCTCGATCCAAGAATCTCACTGGGCTCAGCCCCACCGGTCCACACTAGAGTCCCGTGTGGCTGCAGAAGGCCAGGTCACCGCCACCTCCCATTCACAACTTCTGAGGCACATACCCTCAACAGCTGGCCCTTCTTCCTTACACAGATGACTGCCAAAGCCTGTCCTGACACTGATGTGGGGCATGGCAGGGGCAGGAAGGGCACAGCTGCCAGTCCGGAGGGGCCTGTGCTGCGAGCTGCAGAGAAGCTGGGCGGAGCAGGGGCGCAGTCGGACTGGCGGGGCGGGTGGAGGCAGGGGCGGACGCTGGCATGAGGAGTGATGATGCAAGTGTGTTAAGTGGCTTGGAGTGGAATGAATTTCCAAATGCAAGAGTGGCAGTGATAAGTGTGGATGCTGGAGTCTGTCAGATCAGTGGACAAACGGCTCAGGAGGCATGCAAAAGGAAGGGGTGATGAGGGAAAATGCAAAACCAGGACCTGGGCTTAAGGATGCCGCCCGGCGGGGCAGAAGCTTGCAGGCGCAGGGGCTGTGCATGGAGTCCAAGAGGCTGGGCGGGAGCAGCCCAGGGGATGCCACGGCCCAGTCTGGAGCCAGCTTCTCTGCCACTGGGCACTGAGTGGGGTAGGAACCCAGGCAGCGGGGTGCTCCAGGCCCCAGGCAAAGAGCTCTGTGCTGGGGCTCCCAGAGGGGCGCTCCCGGCGGTGGGCAGGGCAGGTGCCCCATCTGACTATCTCTTACCTTTGGTTTTAAAAGCAAAGTGACAGTGCTTGCACACATAGGGCCGGACGTCAGTGTGGGTGCGGATGTGTTTCTTCAGCATGCTGGGCTTCTTGCAGCGAATTCCACACTCCTCACAAACATATTTCCCTCGGCCGCGGCCTCGCACATAAACATACTCTTCGTTTGATTTGTACCTATGAGCAACAGGCGTCATGGTAAAGGAAAAAAAAAAAAGGAGGAGAAGAGGCAGGTTCCCACCTCGCAGGATGCACACGCTTCCTGGTGGACAGCAGGAGTGGAGGACGCCGAACCACAGAGAGCTACGGACCCCTGCGCCTGCCCTGCCCCCCGGACAGCAGGGGCTGCACCTTCCTTTCCCCCCTGGAGGCGGCAGACATTGGTGCTTCCCGCCCGGGAGGGAGAAGCTCCAGATGCCCAGACAAGGCCTCCTTTCCAGAGCCAGCGCTCTAGGCCAACGGTGACAAAGAGGAAAAATAGTAATGACGACGACAGCTCTGGCAGCTACCATTTTGCAAAGGGCTTCTTGGCTCTGGGCCGGGCACTTTGCCCGAATCAAACCACAATTGCCTCCTGAGACGAGTGCCCTTAAGAACCAGAGGTTCAGAGAGGGCCACATATTTGCCTAAGATCCCAGGGCCAGAAACCGGGCCTAGAACCTGCCTGTCCCAAGGCCAGTCCACCTCCGCTGAGGGCCAAGAAATGCTGAAACAGTCTGCCAGGAAGCCACCCAGATGCTTGGCGAGGGGCAACAATGGGGGATAACAGGACCACCATTATTTCCCATTCTAGAGAGAGGGGAAACCAGGGGCCCTGTGCTCTCTCTGCCACCCCCATCTCCAGTCAAGTCTGAAGGTCTTCAGGACCCAGAATTGCAGCCGCCTCGGCTCTCACAGGCTTCTGGGGAATAGCAGGGATCATGGCACACAGCGCCAACAGCTTTCGGGAGCTTCCTCGGGGGGCTGCCCACCCCCCACCACGCCGGGCCTCTGAGCCGCCAAATCGGGACGCTCTTATTTCCACACTTAGAAGGCAACTCGCGAGTCCCACGAGGCCCTGCAGGATTTGCATCCAAACTGTCTTGGTCTAATGCTATAAATGCGCAGTCTCCAGATGGGGGTGGGGAGGGCAGTGGTGGGCACAGGGCAGAGGGAGGGAATCCAGGCACACTTCCAGGAGGGCATCACTCAGGGGGCCTTGGGCTTGGAGGGGGCCTGGCCTCCTGGCCTGCAGAGCAGGAACTCTGCTCACACCCCTGCCTTGCATGGCACACCAGAGAGGCAGATGCCATCACATCCCTGCCCGGGGGCTGGCTGAACTCCAGGGGCGGTGCAGAGGGGAGGGCGGCAGCTGTGGGGGGGAGATGAGCAAGTGACAAGGGACACTCCACTCTGCTCTGCTGGGTCACCAGGTTATGGCTGAGGGAAGTCACAGGACGGGCTCCAAAGGAGCCTACAACTTTCACACCCCCAATCCCCCCCTCCACCACAACCCGCCCTGTGTACAGTCCATGAGCACAGGCAGACCCTTCCTTTTGTAGCCTCAGATTTGGCCCACTGGTACCTCTTGGCATCTAAAACCTCCTTTTATTCACTTTTACAGACCCTGAACCAGTCAGTTTTAAGTGCTCGGGTGGCCAGACTTTTCACCCATCTGGGGCAAAGCGCCATCGTGTGGTCAAGGGGAGAAGCTGCAGGCCCTGGCGCAGCTGGGCAGCGGTGACTCGGCTTGCCCTGGCCCCATGGAGGTTCTGGCTCCTGTGGGACCACGGTGCACCCTCACCGATCCCTGGACCCAAACCAGCGGCCCACGCCCGCGTTTTACTTCCTATGTCCCTGCATCCCACTGGACACCCAGCCTCCGGGTGAGGGGAGGCTGGGAAGGGTGCCTTTTTCCCAGCTAGAAGACAGGAGTGAGGATGGTTTACTCTCTTCTGCCACCAACTGGACATTAACTTCACCGGGTCCTGCTCAGCGGGTCCGTGCCTACCCCGACCGCCAACTATGAGGGAATCCTCTTGCATTCGCCTTCCCTTACCCCCACTGCTGTGTGTGTGTGTGTGTGTGTGATGTGAGGTCACTCTCCACACAGGCCACGGCCACTCGGACTTTTTCCACATTTTGGCTTCGCTTTCTGTTCAAGCCAATGCAAAAGCAAGCACTGCTGAGCATCTACCTCGGTTGCTCTCAGAGCCCTTCATTTCTTCCTCCACACCAAGCTTAAATGGCACATGGTCTTCCCAAGTGGAAAGAGAAAAAGAGAGAGAGAGAGAAGGAGTGAAGGGGAGAAGCAGCTGTCTCTGTACACAGTCGGTGCACAAATACTTGGTGCTGTCCAGGGTCTCGTTAGCACCCTCCTCCTGGATTCCCAGGAGCCTGCAACACTGCAGAGAGACAAGAATGACATCTTCCTCCACCCAGCCCTTTCTGAAAGGCTGCCAGCCCTGGGGTGGAAACTCACAGGTGTTGACAGCTGCAGAGAAATACTCGGTAAAGAGCCAGAACAGGAAACCAGAAAGCCTCGATGGGACCCACGGGGGGCCGGGAGGGACCCGGTGCTGCCGCAAGGTCTGCTGGCCCCTCCCCTCCCCTGCCTATCACGCCTCCCCCTCCTCCACCCATGGCGCTCTTTGGCAAGGAAGAAGGGATGGACCCCTTGCCTGCCCCGAGGCTGCCAGCCAGCCTCCCAGGGACAGGCCTGGACCCCCACTGACTCCCAGCTCCCAGGACAGGGAGAGATTTCTCTGAGCCCCACTGCTTGCCTGTCTTCTGCTATCCTGACAAGTTGCGGGGTGGGGGGTGGGGGGTCAACCAGTCTGGAAAAATAAAAAAATAATACTTTTTTATTTTTCTATTTCTGTGGATTCCAGAGTCTGTCTTAGTTGGAGGGATCTTGAGACCAGACAGCCTGACTGCCCAAGGCTCAGGGCTGTGACCACCCGAGGTCCTGTGGCGAGAGGGCAATGGCAGAATAGGGCTGGGACTCATGTCACCTGAGTGGTGGCTGCAGTCCCCGGACTCTCAGACCCCAGCGTGGAAGCTGCTTTCAATCCTGCTGCCTTGGGTCAGGGGCTGAGCAGGATGGCTGGGAGGGGTGTGGAGCTGCCAGGCTCCTCCATACGGTGCTATTTTCATTCTTATGCTGCAGCTCTAGGACTCGTGGACCCAGAGGAAAAGAAATACATCTTCAAATTACCCCTAGATCAGGAAGGTCATTATCTTCATTTAATAAGGAAGGAAACAGAGTCAGAGAGACAAAGTGACTCACCCAAAATCACAAGGCAGCTAGAAAGTGAAGTTTTGACCACATAGCTTGACCTAGTTTGAAGTCTTCTCCTGCCTTGGCTGCTTCTCCTCCAGCCCCAGTGCCGATGACCCCTGAGCTGCCTAATTCTGGACAATAACCACAGGACCCCTTGGGTTGTGGCTGTAGATTCTTCTGAGGCATTTCTAATACCCTACGGCATCCACCAAGCATTCAGGTGTTTAGCACAGAGCCCCCAAGCGGGGTGGCAGGCCCCTCTGCTCAAGATGCCAAAAGGTGGGATTTACTAGAAATTAAATGGCATTTCTGCAAAAGTGATGGATGAGGGTAGTTCCTGGACTCTGAATATGACAAAGACCAGCAAAGAAGCTGCTCTGTAAGGCAGTGAGCTCCCAGTCACTAGAACTTGACCCAGAGGCTAGAGGAACAGCTTGGAAGACCCTACAGCAGGTGGGAGGTTAATAATTATCTGGTGCCCGTGACAAGGCCAGTCCCAGTGTAGAATACGTTTGACATGGATTTTCTAAAATTTATTCCCGTAACAGCATTATGAATGGAGGTATTCATTCTTAAGGACAGAAGACAAACGCAGGCTGGGGGCACTAGAAGGGGGTGGGCTGGCAACACGATTGAGTAAAGCCAAGGAGATGTAAGAGGGGAGTGGTGGGGACCAAAGCAGTCCCTCTCTGAAAGGGGCTGTGGCTGCTCCTTCCAGCCAACCAAGTGTTGCATGGGGGTGTCAGATCTTCCAGCTTTTCAAGGAACCATACATTGAGATTAAAAACAACAACACACAAAAAATACTATTAACAAATCCTCATATAGCTCTTACTTGGTTCCAAGTGTTATTTTAAGCACTTCAAAAACTCATTTTGAATTCATATAATCTGCATAACAGCCCTATGAGAAAGGGACTCTAATCTTTCCTATTTACACATCAGAAAGTGGTGTCACAGAGAGGTTGAGTAACCTGCCCCAGGTCACACAGCCAGTATATTAACTGAGCCAGAGTTTGAACCTGGGACAGTTTGGCTACAAACTCCATGTACTTGACTGCTATGCAATTCTGAAGAAGATCTGAAATCGCTTATTAAACAACAACAACAACACCATGGGTAAGCCACTAAAATATGAGGTGAGGCGGATCCACCATGCAACTAAAGTAGGGGTCGTGTAGCCAGGAGGTCAGGCACCTGGAAGGAGCTGTCTCACCTTTAGGCCCATGATTTCTCTTCAACAAGGTGCATTTTTCTCTTAAATGGGGGGATGAACCCAATGTCCTCCATGTTACCTTCCTGATCTGAGCTTCTATGAGGCTATTCTGCATTCACATCATGGACTTTTCCATACATTACCAATATTTTATCATAAAACCCTTGACTCCCCTTCAAATTCAGGTATTTTAAAGATTGCCAGATTTCTGATTTTATTAGGATCTTGTTTCCAAATATGCCACCCCCCCCCACCTACCCAGGAGAGGGCAACTTGGATTTTATCATGCAAAGCAAGAAGCAGATGTGATGAGACATGCATACCCTGTGGCCCTCTTTGACGGGCAACCTGTAAAGTGAGGCTCAGGGCTGGTGCCGAGCAGCCACCGCACCCTGGGACGTCTGGCCACGGAGAGGCGGCGGGCTTGGACACAGTGACACGCTGCTCTCTCGATGAAGCTCAGAAAGGAAGGGACGTCTGTGAGAAGAGGAGCGAGTGCCAGGGGGTAAGGCCCACTGAGCCGTGGAGCTGCTAAAAATATTTAATTGCCAAGAGGTAGGAAACACACCCTCTGGGGGAAAATGAACTGGGAGAGCTGGGCTGTAGGTCACTGGGGAAGTTCATAGGGGGTTCTGGACACATGCCAGATTCCCCTTTTGTCAGGGTTCTGCAGAAATTAAATCACATCATAATGCAGGGTGGGGGTGGGGAGACATTAAATGCACTGTCCAGGGGCAGGTGTGCCGTGCCAGGAATTCCGCAGCACACATGTAATACACGCCCCGGCCCAGATCTCACCAGCAGAGTCTCTATTGTAAGCAGTGTTAGCTGTGTGCAGGGTTCTGTGTATTTACTCAGCACTTACTCACGCCTGGTCTGAGCCAGAAATCCAAAGCTAAATAAGATTGGATCTCTGGTGTGAATATCAGGTGCTTAAAAGATCATAAAAGAAGGAGAGAGAAACAGGATTACAGACAGTGTACAAAGAGCTACGAAAGAGCAGAGAAGACCCAGCCCGGGCTTAGGTGGCTTTCTCGGAACAAATGCCTTTTCCTCCAGGTCTTAGTGGAGGAGCAGGGTCTGAGCTGCTTGGACGCAGGTTTTGTGAGAACCGTCTTGGCGCCGCGTTCAGGATGTGTGTGCTCCAGGAGGGCGAGAGGAAGGAGCAGAAGATTCTAGAACCTTCAGTGGTGGCTGGACTGAAGGACAGGAGGGGGAGCGGGGCAGACACCTTCTCTTACACCTTCCAGACGGAACCAAGCACCGCCCCATTTCGCAGGCTTGCTACTGAGAAACGGCATTTGCACTATTTCCTCGATTGCACTGTTGTGAATTTTCCATACTCGGACACATCAGCTCCCAGCCTCGGCTGCTGGGAGAAAGAGTGGCACTCGGGGGTCTGACGCCCAGGGCGTCTCCACAAACAGGAAGAGCCTTGATGCTAAGGAATTTGAGGAGATAAGCACGCATGCTCTGGAGTGACTTCGCAGTGACCAAGTGCAGATGCCTGAGAACTACCAAGCAGGCTCCAAGCCTGGGCTGCAGCCAGGGCCCCGCTTCCGACCAGACACGAGATTAGGGCGGGAGAGGGAAACAGGAAGCCGGAAGGGGGGCCCCCCGCGTTCCGAGAAGTGAAACTACCCAAGAGGAGTGGACCCATGCGGCACTGGGTGACGGTGCTGCAGCCTTCAGCAGCCCCGGACCTCTACAGCAGTGACCTCCAAACTGTGGAGATGGGGAGGCTGAGCAGTGGGGGTCCTGGGACCCTCCTCTCCCAACCACGGCAGCTCCGGACTGAGCTGTTTTCCCGAGTGGACATCCGCATAAACTTTGTTTAAAAGAGTTCTGTGAGTTTAAAAACAACCTGAAAATTTCTAGTAGAGAGTATTTGTCTTGAAAGATCCTTAAAGCCTTCAACTACCCTGGAGGGAAGGGCCTCCAGCATCCTTAGAGTTGGTCCTTTCCAGGGCCATCCCGGCCACGCCTTCTCACACGTGGCACCCGGGGACTCACAGTTTCCCAGGCAGCTCCTGCTCCCTCTGGGCAGCTCTCCTACTCTGAGCTCAAATTGTCAACCTGTGCTTCCCCGCCCCCTCATAGTCTGCTTTCTGGCTAGTCCAACTCCTCTTCCCCATGACAGGTCCCCAGGGACACTGCTCCACTCAGGGCCTGGTATGAGGAGCAGAAATGAGGTTGGAAGGTCATCTTGAGGCTGGCTTGAGAAAAGCCTTGGGTGCCAGACTCAGAAGCTTGGCCCGGAGGCACGGGGGAGGGGGTCAGTCGGAGGTGGGGTCTGGGGAGCAGGGCTCGGGAACCCTCGCCTTAGAGCTGTGTGGGGTGAGATGGACTCTCAATGGACACAGCCCCCAACTGGGGGTCCGGGCACAAATGGCCTGTAGGGATGGTGGGTGAGAAAACAGGAAGGAAGATTATAGTCAGAGCTCGCGAGTGAGGTGTCTGGTCTGTGGTCACACAGCTACTGGGTGCTGGAGTTGAGGCCTCTGCCTGGCCTGATGGCGAGGCAGCAGGGTGCAGACATGGGGTGGGTGGGGGGATGGAGTAAGGCTGCCCAGGTCCAGTTCCTGTGGCCCTATTCCTGCTGGCTGTGACCCTGGGCCAGCACCTGGCTCATGGCGGGAGTGGGGTGGGTGGGTGATGGCCACCCAGAGCAGCTGGTGTTGGCTGTGGCTGTCATGGTGCAGTCTCATGACCGAACCTCCTGGCCATCATTCCAAGGCTGAGCCACCCCTTCCAACAACAGCCCTATTCCTTAAAACCTCTCTATGGAACTGGTATTCCCCCACCCAAGCTGGCTTTCAAGCTATTTAAAGATGCTGCCACCAGGGCTTTTGTGAGTGGAAGAATCCTTTTGTGAGCCCAGTGGCTGCCTCTTGGGTGGCTGGAGCACCTGACAGCGTGTCCTTTCCCCTGGCTGTCCTCCAGAGCTGCTCCACATCAGGTCTTCTCAGCATACAGCCCTGCCCTCCCCTAGGGTCTCAGACAAGCCACAGGACACCCACGTCCTTTAGTCTCCTTGCCTGTGAAATTGGGACAGTGTGTGTGTGTGTGTGTGAGTGCTAGATCAGTGTCTCTAATTTATGAGATGCTAATCCACAAAAGGATGATATAAAAAAATTCATAGTGGCAGAAAGCAAAAGAGTGGTTACCAGGGGTGGTGGGAGTGGGGGAATGGGGAGTTATTGTTAAATGAATGGGTTCTGGTTTGATGATGGAAATAGTCTGCAAACGAGTAAGTAGTGAAAGCTACACAGTATTGTCTGTCAATGTAGCTCATCATGTCAAATAACTTTCCGCATAAAATGGCTAAATGATTGTTAAGTTGTGCACATTTTACCACAATTAAAAAAAATTTAAAAATTTAAATAAAATTTTAAAAAGTTTTGGAATTGATGCCAGATGAGGTTAAATGGGCTCCTTTAATGTGGGACTTCTCAGAGTCTTTCCTATGCTGTTGGGCGCTGTGACTCTCTAAGAGGGTAACACAATGTAAAGCATTTTCCAAACTCATCTGACCGTGGACCGCCCCTTCCTTTAGACGGCAGATCTCTCAGGACTGTTGTTCTAGAAAATTCTCTGGGAAACATTCACCATACACTGCCTTTCCTCCTTACAGAGACTTTTATGTCCTGCCTGGTTGGGGACAGAGCACCCGCTGTGCATCTCCAAGACCACAATGATCAACGTGTTCAGTAAATGCCTGTTTATAGGGGTTCGCTGGACTGGGCGGCCTCGAGGGCAGTTCTGTTTACTCTGTAGCCTTAGAGCCAAGCACAGGGAGCCCACAGGCCCCGCACACCGTGGAGGCTCACATCCCTCTAGAAAGGCGCATCTGTGTATTCTAATGACGTTCCCCAAGTGCTGTCCACTTGAGGTGTCCACCAAGCTCCGGACACCCCCATGTGGGCATCTCTGTAGTCCCACACACTTGGTATGGCCCAAACTGAGCTCCTGAGCTTCTGCACAAATGCTGGCTGCCTCGGAGGTCACTGGAATCAAGGAACGCACCAGCCTTACCCCAGACTTCCCCTTGATTCTCTCCCTTCTTGTTCATTCCCACCCACCTCTGAATCATGCTCTCTGCAGCCAGCCACTACCCTGGCCTGAGCCCTGGTCAGTGTTGGATCTCTGCAGCTGCCACCTAATGGGTCTCCCCACAGCCTTTCTTGCCCTCTCCTCACTAATCTCAGTATAGCAGCCAGAGCTGCTATTAAAACGTCCCACTTATGTTGCTTGCCTACCTACAGCCCTGGGATGGCTTTCCTCTGCCCTCAGAATCAAGGGCCTCTTGGGTATCCTGGTCCCTGAGGCTCTGGCTGGGCCCTGCCCCTGAGCCTCCTCCCTCCTCTCCCCTGTTCCTCTCCCCCTCCAGGCTCCAGTGATCTGGGTCTTCTTGGGTCTCCAGCCTGGATTGTTTTCCATCCCCCTCCCTGCTCTTTGGTTAAATCCCAATTTTTCAGTTTTGCCTGCCACTCCAGGAGCAGTGGAGTACAGCAGTAAAGAGTGTTGGGCTCAGGAGCCAGAATTCCTGAGGCTGAAATTAGGCTCTGCCCTTTATTAGCTGCATGACCTTGGGCAGGTTACTTAACCTCTTTGTGTCTCAGTTTGTTCATCTATAAAACCCATTTTATATAACGTCCTATTTCTTGACTGGTACTAACTGGGTGTAGTTATATGGGCATGTCCACTTTATAGTAGTTCATGGAGCTGTACATTGTGATTGGGATTTTTTTGTGTTATATGTTTCAATTAAAAAGTTATTAAATAATAATATGTACTCACTGGGTTGTTGTGAGGTTAACGTAATAAACATAAACTATATGCTAGGAACAGTGCCTACCAAATTAGTAAGGGTTTGGTCAATATTCACTATATCTCACACTTTTTCTTGATAGCACTGTGGTAGTTAGATTCAGTTGTCAACTTGGCCAGGTGAAGGCACCTAGTTCTGTTGCTGCGGACATGAGCCAATGGTACGTGAACCTCATCTGTTACTGATTACATCTGCAGTCAGCTAGGAGGCGTGCCTGCTGCAATGAGTGATGTTTGACTTAATTGGCTGGTGCTTAAATGAAAGAGCGCAATGTAGCACAGCCTAAGCAGCTTGGCATTCCTCATCTCAGCACTTGCAGCTCAGCCCAGGCCTTTGGAGATGGAGAAAGAAGTCACCCCGGGGAAAGTTGTTGAAACCCAGAGGCCTGGAGAGAAGGCCAGCAGAGACCATCCTGTGCCTTCCATGTAAGAAAGAACCTCAGTGGAAAGTTAGCTGCCTTTCCTCTGAAGAACTAACAAAATAAATCCCCTTTTATTAAAAGCCAATCCATTTCTGGTGTGTTGCATTCTGGCAGCTAGCAAACTAGAACAAGCACTCACCAATTAGATTTATTATTTAGCAATGTAAGGAAAACCAAGTGCCCCAGTTTGGATAGGTTGAGAAGCCTGGAGTTGTCCCCATACCCAACTCAAACATGAAGCCAATGCTCTGGCAATGTATGGACCAGCTGATAGAACAAGAACCATGATGGAGACTCTCCACTATCTCCTTCATCCCCAGGCATGGCCAAGTGTGCAAAGATCCAAAACACGCTGATGTGTACACAGAAGCCATTGGGAGCCTTCCGAGACCTCAGCCAAGGGGCCTAGGACCCCCTCAGGAGCCCCCTGGATGATGATGACATGCCCATGCTCATCAACCATTGCCCCCATTTCTTCTCCTGATCATTTCTCCTGACTGACCCCAGAAAGGTCATATATGGATGAAGACATAGAAGAGAAGCAGCAAGGGAAGGGGAAGCTGATGAAGGTGACATGGATGGAGAGGAAGAAGAGGCTGAGGCTGAGGAAGGCCATCCCTAACAAGGTCCCGAGGAGTCAGAGGAAGGGGATGATGGTGAGGAGCGAATTTCCACGACAGAGACGGAACTGCTGACTTGCAAGGTGAAACACGTCGGCATCCAAACTCTGACACCAAGTACACTGCTGAAGATTTAGTGTTAGTTCCTCCCATGACCTAAGAGGCAAATGACAGGGAGACTGGGCCATTCTTATACCTCAGCTGTCCAGGCAAGACTACTTTTGAAATGGAAATCGGTAGGATAAAGGATCAAGTTCCAGACAAAGAAAATAAAAGGAGACAATAAAAGCCTCGGTGAAGTTAACCAAACAGATTTATATTAGGAAGACAAAAGTACACAAGGAGTAACAGTTTCAGAAGGAATTCTGGTTTAAGAATAAAGGGATTTGGTGATTTGCTGTTGAAAAACACAAAATAAGACTCCTCTGGTGAGTCGGTAGACTGGGCCTTACAAGCTTTCCATGAACAAGTGGCCCTTCGTCAACCCATCGCCTGAAATATCTGAATGCTACAACTTATGAGCAAGTTAGCGTCCAGAATATGGGGCTATAGGAGTCATGGCACAGCTGCCTGCAGGAGGGTTTGGGGGATGATGTGAGCAGGAGGGATTGGGGGATGATTTGAGCTCCTACTTACTGATCATGCCTCAACTTCCCTTCATTTAAATGCTTTTAAAGCTTTGGACAGTTCTCAGGATGACAGAACACCATCATAGAGGCTGGCAGGGTGAGAAATGTGGCCATCAGAAACTTATGGCCATTTAGCTTATACATTAAAACCAGACTGTGAGGGTTGCCACCGCTGGATCATCTATCCTTCAGAAATGTCATTTCCATGGAACCTTGTTCGAATGAAATGATGTGGTGACGGGTTAGAGCAGAACACGTCACCTGTTCCCAGGCACAGGGAACCTGATCATGACCCAGGCGTCGGATACGAAAGTGAGTGGGAAGCTGTTATGGGCAAGCACTTCTTGGAGTCCTCAAATGTAAGTGAAAAAGGGGAAATAAGGAAGTTTATTAACTTCCGTGAACTTCCTTACGGGGAACTGCACCTCATGCAATGTCCAGTCTCTTGTCCAATCTTTGTCACTGTTGGAGAGTAAATCATGTACCCCACAAAAGACATGTTCAACTCTTAATTCACATCCTTGTAGGGCCTTTGAAGATGTTATTGTTAGTTAAGGTGAGGCCAAATTGAATCAAGTGAGCCTTAATCTGTATGACTGGAGACTTATAAAGAAAGGAAATTTGGCTGCAGTAAGAGAAAGCCAGAAGTCCATGAAAATGAGAAGAGCAGACATCAGGAGAGAGAGAGAGTGCCATGTGACAGGAGGCAAAGATGCAAGCAAAGAACTCTAAGGACTGCGGCAAGCCAGCACCAAAATGCTACAGACCTTGGTGAGAATATATGGCCTTGCTGATCCTGTGATTTTGGACTTCTAGCCTCCCGAACTATAAACCAATCAATTTCCTGTTGTCAAGCCAACGATTGTGCTTGGTATTTGTCACAGAAGCTCTGCAAACTAAGACATCTTGCTTCTGTTAATTACAAGTGCTTGTCCTGGTGCTGCAAGTCACAAAAGATATCTTAAGGTTTCTGACAGCCACAAGTGGGTATTTTCTGTTGGAGTATGAAGCAACCCTTTGCTGACCAGATCTCTGAGTGACCTATGACCAAGCTGGAGAAGGAAGTGCCTGGTCTGATGAGTCCACCCAACTGTCCAGCCATCTTCTGTACTGGACAGGCAATAAAGAAACTGTTCAGACTTCTCGGGGATCCTTCAAAATCTCTATTTGATTACTTTTAATTCTGTCAATTGTTGGAAGGTAAAGGAGTGGGGTGGTCGAGAGAGGTGTCTTAGTTCTCCCTGGGCTTCCTCTGAAACCATCATGCATGTATTTTCCATACTGGAGTATCCTGTGAGACTTTGTGGAGGTTTCTTGCCGGTAAGGGAATTAGAAACCACTGAATCAGATGATCTCTAACATTCCTAAAACTTTCCCCAAATTCCTGTAATTGGGGAGCCATGGGAAGTTCTGAGGGAAGGGTGCACCCATGACTAGTCTGCAGGAATGCTGCTGGGGGCTGCCCTCTGGAACAAAATCACAGCGGGCTTCCTGGAAGCCTAGTTCATACCCTTTTCCCCAAAGCCAACCCTCTGGAGCTTATTTAATGCTCCAAAAGGAACAAGAAACAAGACTTGGGATAAGCACATGTCATGGCATACAGGAAGGTCAGCTGGGGGCCAGGGTGTTCTCAGAGATTGGCACACAGGGTAGGATAAAGACGCTGGCCAAGGAACGCAGGCTTTCCTCCGTGCCCAGTTAGCTGCAGGGCCTCGGGCAAGTCCCTTCCCTCACTCAGTCCTTACTTTCCGCCTCGGTAAAATGGTTCTCTTCCTGCTGTTATGGAGTTGAATCAGGTCCAATCCTATCTATTTTGCCTATAACACATATTTTGCATATGTGCTCAGGGTCTCACAGCAGGTCAGAAAGTTGAGCCATAACTGGAACTTAAGGCTTCCAGAATCCTCATTCACTGCTTTTTCTCCTGTGTTGCATTATCTCTTGGTATCAACTCTGGGCACACAGCACTGCCTCTGCAAAGACTACCATTCTCCGATTAAATTTTTCCAGACCCAAGCAAGAAAAACGTTGCTTCCTCTAACAGGTGCCTCTGACTCCAACCTCCATCAGTCTGAGATGATGTGTCTTCCTACAAGATCCCAAAGACCACTGTACTGAGGTGGCCACTGGTGGGTTCTTGCTGCCACGCTTCTGCATCCCTGATGCCCATCTCTGGCGAGACCTGGGGGGGGCTCGGGAAGTACTGATCTTGTATCCCTGTAAGGTAACAGCAATGGCAAAAATCATACAAAACAAATATCTGTGGTCCTTTAGTATTTGCAAGGCATCCTTCTAATCAGGCAACCTCCTTTATTCCTACTACAAATCAGTGAGGTGGCTAATATCATTCCTGTTTTTTAGATGAGGAAACAGAAGCTCAGAGAGGTTCAGTAACTTGCCCAAGGTCACACAGCCAAAAAGCAGCAGAAGGACACCGATCTCCCACTGCTCCTCTTGGGATTAAATATCCTTCTGACTATCTTGGCTGGAGTAGATGCTGCTGGTGGGAACAATGTTCTTCAGAGCATGGAGAGGGATGTCTCCCCATTGCAAACAAACCCCGCCTGGTGCTATAAACCCCTGGGAAGCACCATCATCACCATTGTGTCTATCCGCAAGCATTCACTGGGGCCTGCTCTGGGCCTGGCCCTGGAACTCAGAGGGGTGAGGACAGGGTTCTACCAGGGACTTGCAATGCAAGTGCTGTTTCTGAGTTAGAGGAAACAGATAGTAGGGTATCCCAGTTAGTGGCAATGGGACATGGAGAACAGAACACAAGATTTGGAGCCAAATAAGGCTGACTTTGACTCTAGCTTTGCTGTTCATTCAGAGTGACCATGGGCAAGTTCTTTCACCTCTCTGAGCCTCAAGCCCGACATGTGTAGGATGGGTATATATGTCCACATAGCTGGGGGTACTGAGGGTTAGAAACTATAAATGTGAAGTATCGAGTTCCATACCTGCCAATGGGGAGGTGGGGAAGTGGGAAGGGGGACCACAGGGTGAGAAAGAAAAGGGCTCAGCCAGGGGGCCATGTGCTGTACCTCGGCCAGGTGGTCACCAGAAGTTAACTAAGTTGCCTGAAGGCCCTGCTGAGAAGGGAAAGTGAGGGCTGCTGGGAGAAGACATCGCTTCACATGGAGGGTGCCTCCCTCCACCAGTTGCTGTGCTACAACCAGGCACCCCTCAGGGATTGAAAGCAGTAAATTCTGGGCACAGAAAAGCAGAAAGCACTCTTTACAGCAGGCTGGGAGCTCATGGAAGAGGGTTTTAGGGACAGAATAAAAACATCTCTCAAAAGGGTGTGCCTATACTCTCAGAACAGACACACGAAAAGATGAGGTGGCTGATGGCATTCTTGTTTTCCAGATGAGGCTCAGAGAGGTTAAGTAAATTGTCCAGGGTCACACAGCCAGAAAGCACATACTGTACCTTGGTCAGGTAGTCACCAAAACTAAAAGTTTATAAAGTAAGGAGACCTCAGGCAACAGGGGGCTTCCACTCACCCTTTGGGGCTGTGAGACCCTGCAGGGTCAATGAGAAGGGTGAAGCTTAGAGAGAGTGAGTGCCTTGCCCAAGGCTGCACAGCCATTATCAGTAGGGCCAGGACTTAAAAGCCAAGACTCCTGCCTTCTCAAGCAGGGCTACCACCTCAACCAGTAGGCATGACCTTGCTGCAAATGCCCACATGCTCCCCACATACTTTCTGCACCAGGCCCAGTGCCCAGTAAGGAACTGAGTCAACAAATAGTCTCTCCAGCAAGCCTGTGGGCAATTCTCCAACAGCACTGGCCCTGGCTGGATGAAGCATCACTTACAAATGCTTTAAAAGCTTGTGCAATGCTTTTCAGAGCGACCAGTAGCAAGAAGGCAGCCCTGCGGCCAGAGTTAAGTCCAGCTGAAATGCAGATTCACTTCTAAAGGGCTGGGAGAGAACAGATGCCGCAACATGTATCACAGATCTACTCAATTTTGCTGAGACAGAAGTGTCCATTGGTTTCCTGACTTTTCCAACAACTGTGTGGTAGAGCTGTTTATCACTATTCCACAGAGGGAGAAGCTGAGGCCAGAAAGGCACAGTCACTTGCCCTAAGCCACACAGCCAGTAAGCAAGCAAGCACTACCACGTCATACCTCAGAACATTCTAATAGGGTCCACTGTCTCCATTTTTAAGCTTACAAAGTTATATGTTTTAAATCACATATGGGTTTTATGAAACATGTTTTCCCTGCCTGTGGGTTCAAAAGCTAGCCATCGGAGAAGCAGCTATTTGACACATATAGAAAATAATAAATGTCAAGATAAGGTAAAATACCAGGTCCTGGGGGCAGTGGTGGTGGGGTAGGGGGAGGTCAGGGAGGTCTCAGGGTCTGGGGACATTGTCCAGGATGGTTGTGAGCATTTGGAAATGGAGGGGAGGGGACGGCCTTCCAGGTAGAGGGAACAGCATGGGCAGAGGCACAGAGATAGAAAAGTGTGGGATGCTCAGAAGGAAAAGTTTGGTAGGAGCAGAGGGAGGAGCCTGAAGAGTGGTCTGAAGCCTGATCATCCATGGGGTGTCATGGATGGAACTGGGAGCCAGAGAAGGTTCTTTCTACCACGCTTATGGTAGAATTGTAAAGGTATCAGGCTTTGGGGGATTTTTAATATAGCCAAAAATTCATGGAGCATTTACATTTTCAATGATTCTCACTTATTCATTCTCACTCTCCTGCCCCCAAAATGAGATGAGAGATAGGGCCTCGTCTATTTGATGGAAAAGGGATAAAGGTCCTTCTCCCACAGACCCCTGATATCTGTGACCCAATCACAGGACCACAGGCCCCTACTAGGTCCACCCACCTCTCTTCTCTGGCTGCCCCTCTACCTGCCTGCTTATCTCCTTCCCCATTCCAGCTTCACCAACACACTATTCCTCCAAGTGCTAATACTCTGGCCAGCCTCCAGCCTTCACCCTTGCTAATTCCATCTGGAATAATCCTACCCATCCCGTAACCACCCCAGGCCTTTACTAACTGCAGCTCATCCTCAGACCTTTCTGAGCCCACCCTGGCTCTCCCGTCCAATGGTCTCATGGGCAAAGCCATCAAGGAAGGGCCAAAATGGGAGGCTTGGGACTCATCATGCAAGATAACAAGTATTGAGCACTTATTGTGTACTAGGCGCTGTCCTGGGCCTTGGACAAGCAGCCACGCATTTAATCCTCGGAACAACCCTTTGCTTGGCGATTATTACTCTCCCCACTTTGCCAGTGAGCCAAGGAAGGAATGGAAGACGCATGACGAGAAGATGGTGGAGCATAGACTGAAACCCTGGTGGCGTGGCCCCAGAGCTATGTGCCTGACCCCTTCATCTAGCCTGGGGGATTGCCAGCTTCCTTCCAGGCACTCTACTGCACCAGTTCCATGCTGCACGTGTGAGTCTGCTGTCTCATTTAGCGCTCACCTCTCCGGGCTGCATGGACACTGTGACCCTCCAGATGAGGAGCCAACATGGATGGGCTGACACCTTGCTCCAAACCACACAGCCTATGGGGGCAGAGCCACGGCCAAGTCCATTCTCTCTGGCTCTAGACCCCACGAATTTCCCATGAGACCGGAGAAGCTGACGCAGAGCAGAGCACCCAAACGCCAGCCAGCTGCTGCCGCCCTCCCCGTGAGGGCCCTGCCCCAGCATTCTGGAAGTGACTGTGCCATGAACTGCATAAAAGCCTGTGGCGACACTCTGGGGAAATGCTCCCGGGGCAGGGGTGTGTTTGAGAATCCACTCCAGGGATCTGCACCTCGTGTGCTCTCCGAGGGCCTCAGTGGTGAAACTGGCAGTCCGAGACACTCATGGTCCTGGAGTTCCCAGGGGAACATGACCCGCACCAGGTGGGGGGTCATGGAGAGACACCCCCACGTCAGCCTCATCCTAAGCACTCATGGTCATGAAATCGCAGGTTTCGCACTTTAATTATATTTTCCTTCACATATTAAAATAAAGCATGACCACCAAGGGAGAAACATTTGTCCATGTGCCACCCAACCTTCACAGCCTCTGGAAAGTTCTCTCCCAGATACCTGCCAACAGGCCTCATCACAAATCTTCTAATAACAGAATCAAGGTGCCCAGGGGTCCGGGTAGGAAGGAGGCATGGGACGGACTCCTGAAAGGATGGAAGTGACTTCCTAAGCATGGCGTATGTGCACATGGGCACCTCTGCAGGGGACACGGAGGCTCGAGCGGTGCCAGTAGGGGGTATGGGCAGGGTGCTGACTCGGTGGTGGCACAGTGCTTGGAGCTTCTCACAATAACCCAAGGTATTGATTATTTCCCCCATTCTACAGATGACAAGACCGAGGCCCAGAGAATTTAAGCTATTAGACCAAAGCTTACAGGTGGGGAGTGACAGAGGGAGGGCCGGAATATCTGTCTAACCTCACAGTCCCCTGGGTTGCCTCCACTCACTGCCTCTGCCCACAGGGGACAAAGGAGGTCAGCTGCAGGGGGTGGGTGCTGGCAGGGGCTGGCAGAGGTCAGCTCTGCAGGGGAGTAGGCATGTTCTTTGGGCCTGGCTCCTGAGAATTTAGGGTGCTCAGGTCAGGGAGTCTGGGCTGGGAGGGCTGGGAGGGAGAGGAGAAAAGGCAGGGAGCTGGACCAGGCTTGGGGAATGTGCTGGTTTGAAATGATGTATGTACCCTAGAAAAGCCATGTTTTAATCCTAATCCCATTTTGTAAAGGCAGCCGTTTCTTCTAATCCCTATGCAGTACTGTATGTTTGAAACTGTAATTAGATCATCTCCCTGGAGATATGACTCAATCAAGAGTGGTTGTTAAGCTGGATTAGGTGGAGGTGTGTCTCCACCCATCTGGGTGGGTCTTGACTAATTTATTGGAATCCTATAAAAGAGGAAACATTTTGGAGAAAGTGAAGGATTCGGAGAGAGCAGAGAATGCTGCAGCACCGTGAAGCAGAGAGTCCATCAGCCAGCGACCTTTGGAGATGAAGAAGGAAAACGCCTCCCGGGGAGCTTCATGAAACAGGAAGCCAGGAGAGAAGAAGCTAGCAGATGACACTGTGTTCGCCATGTGCCCTTCCAGATGAAGGAGAAGCCCTGACTGTGTTTGCCATGTGCCTTCTCACTTGAGAGAGAAACCCTGAACCTCACTGGCCTTCTTGAACCAAGGTATCTTTCCCTGGATGCCTTAGATTGGACATTTCTATAGGCTTGTTTTAATTGGGACATTTTCTCAGCCTTAGAACTCTAAACTAGCAACTTATTAAATTCCCCTTTTTAAAAGCCATTCCGGGGCGGCTGCCGTGGCTCAGCAGGCAGAGCTCCGACCTGCCGTGCTGGAGGTCTGGAGTTTGATCCCTGGTGCCTCCTGCCCATATGCAAATTAAAAAAAAACAACAAAAAAAACATAAAAGCCATTCCGTTTCTGGTATATTGCATTCCGGCAGCTAGCAAACTAGGACAGGGAACACTGGGCCTGGGGTTCCGACCGCCAGGGACAGGGAGCCAGAGGTGCGAGGCTGCGGGCCGTGCCGGGAGCGAGGTGCTTTGCCCACTTCTCACAAGGCCGACCATGGGCTCTGTAATGGGGGCACAGCCAGGCGTGGGGTGGAAGCAAGTGGGCACTCTGGCTACACCAGAGGACAGGAGTGGGATGTCAGACACCTCCTGATGCAAAAAACATGCTTCTCTGTTTCTCCCGCACCTGAAATATCCGTAAATCCCAACAGCTATACTTTCAAAACATTCAGAATCTGGTTCCTTTCACCACCCTGCTGCCAGCCACCACCGTGCCCCCCTCAATTGTGGTCACAGCCTCCTAACTGCTTCACCTTTGTCCCCTTAAGTGTGTTAGCAGCAGCCAGATGATCCTTCTAAATGGCAAGGCAGACCCTTCAATCTCGTGCTCAAAACCTTCCCACCTCACTCAAAGTAAAGACCGAGTCTTACAAGGGCTGCCGAGGCCCTAGTGGACCACACACTTCCCCCATCCCTGCTCCCCCACCCTCTGCTCCAGCCTCATCGGCTCCCTTGTTGTCCTTCCACCCAGCAGGCCGCTCTTGCCTCAGGGCCTTCCCACATGCAGCTCCCTCTGGCTGGGACACCCGTGCCCAGATGGCTGCAGGGCTTGCTACCTCGCCTCCTCGCCTCGGGGCACAACACAACTGTCAGCTGCTCAGTGAGGGCTTCCTTGTCCTAAATTGCAACACCTCTTCCCAAAACTCCATGTCCCCCTTCCCTGCCCCTGCCTTATTTTTTTTCCTTGGCAATTATCACCAAGCAGATTAGATCTATTTACTTATGTGTCTTGTTTACTGTCTATACAGGCCAAACTTTTCATATGCATTGTTCACTGTAATACCATGAAAGCCTAGAACAGTGACACTCAATAAATACCTAATGAATGAAAAAATAAATCATGTGTGGCAACTGTGTCACGTGCCAAGTGTCAGGCACCAAGACCCCAACTGGCTCGGGTTCCTGCTGCGAGGAATAACAGCCTGGAAGGAGGCAACGGGACAGACTGACACACAGCAACGTGTTCCGATGACCGAGGGCAGAAGATCAGAGGGGCACAGACGTGGGCGGGCTGACCCGGCGGAGGGGTTGGACGTGGTGTGGAGAGAGGCCGGGGCAGTTTCCCACAGCAGAAGAAAGCTCCCCTGGGTTTGGGGGCAATTACCAGGTGGAAAACGGGGGCTCGGACGCCAGGGCACAGGGATGAGGTATGTGACAGTGTTGCAGGCGCTGTGGAAGGGAAAAGGCGGATGCTGGAAGCCCTTTGGCCTGGCTGCCACTTGTCAGGGACGGGTGGGGTGGGGCACCCAGGCTGCAGAGCAGCAGGGTGGGGGAGCCCAGCCCTGTGGGTCCCAGCGCCTTGTCACTCCTGAGCTGAAATGACAGTAACACCAGGGCTTGGCCTGGCCTCTGGGGGATGAGAATAGCAGGAACACAGCACGGTCAGGCATGGCGAGAGCTAACCCCTAAAAGGGCTGATGGCCCTTCACGGAGAGGATAAATCCCTTTACTAGTCACAGCAACCATGAGGTAGTACCATTGCCATCCCCCCTTTACAGAAGAAGCTGAGGAGAAGTGACAAAGAGATGAGAGAACTTGCCTGAGACATAGTTAGTGGCAGAGATTTTTTTTTCAGAAGTCTAAAAGAATGCATGTGAACTCTTGCTCACTGTGCAGACTAAATTTCATCACTTGTTTAAGTAGTAATAAAAATACAATCTTTTATGGATCTTGTGCAGACTACAAAAGAGGGAAATTATTACCATATATATGATTTTTATACTAGGCGGTTTTCTTTGATGAGTTGCACTGACAACTCCACACACAGAGGCAGAAGGCTATGCATTTTAAAAGAATTAGTGTTGTGAATTAGAGATTTTACATAGTTACCACCACTGGCACTTTTCACCATAGTTTGTACATATCACATGGTCATCTTATATAACATTACACTTAAAAATTACTGCCGAGTGACACTCGTATAACAATCACACCCCGTGAGCTGGTTAAGGAAGCAATGAGCCGCAGAGATTTGAACCCAGGCTGTCTGACAACACAGGCCCTGTCCACCTGTTTCGTCCCTGAGCCTCTATTTCCTCCTGCACTTAAGAAGGGGGGGTAGGCTAAATGGTCTCTAAGGTCCCTTCCCCCATGCGTGCTCAGGAGGAGAGGGGGCAGGGTGAGGAGAGCGTGCCCGGGCCCCCACCTGCTGGAACCCCAACTACCTCCCTGCCCCCCAGCCTTCCTGCAGAGACCCAGAGCTTCACTGCCATTGAGGGGTCTCACTGCTGTACTAGAGGGAAGTGTGAGGAAGCTGTGTTGGCTTCTCCCACTAGCCCCTACCTGAGGCCAGGGAACCCAGGTGGAGCTCAGCTCGCTGCTCTCAATGGGCTGGCCATGGCAGGGAAGGCAGACTGGCAGCAGAGGCCCAAGGAAGAGAGAAAGGTACCCCTTTTGGTGAGGTCTCAAGCAAGCAATGATGCTCCGTCCCTGCTGCACCCCAGACAACCTGAGCTGCAGACTCCCCCTGGCCTCAGGTAAGGGCCCGGCCTTCAGGGCTCGGTCCAGGAAGGCAGGGCAGACTGAAGGCAGTTTGCTCTTTGAAGGGGGAGGGAAGAGAGACTGGACCAGCGTGGGCCATCCAAGGGTCCCTGCCGTGTACTTTTCTGTAGCAACCAGATCCTACAGAGACCCTGCTGGCGTCCAGGCTGGGAACCTTCTCCTGCTAGGTAGGGTTTGCAGCCGGCTCAAGGTCAGGTCACTGCTGCCTTCTTCTAACCCTATGGGAACCCCCGGGCCACTTCTCAGTCTATGGCTGACACCCAGGGGACACTTCCCCCAGCCCCAGACCTGCTCAAGATGCTCTGCCCTCCGGGGCTCTTCCCTCTACAACGCTGGCATCAGAGGAAGATGCAAAAGCACCGCTAACCTCTTTGGGGCTCCCTCCTCCTCCTCCTTGGAAGGGTTTAACACTCACTGCAATGGGTGAAAACACAGGGGCGAGGGGTGCCAACACCAGTAAGTTACAAACTGCAGGAATATCAAAGAGTTCTTAAGAGTATGGTCTTGAACTCTTGAGCGAAGCAGTCCCAGAAACTTCTACAGGGAGGCTCGGGGTGATGAGGATTTGGGCCAGCCCAGCTGCCAGATCTGCTGATGGTCTGAAAGTCTCCAGGGACCCAGCTCTTCCTCCTTGCTACGGGATCCCCTCCTTTCCCAGTCAGTCTGTGTCCACCTTGGCCCCCGCTGGGGGGAAGGCACTTTCCTCCCTGACCCTAAAGATTCGGCGCCAGGCTCCGGGCTGAACAGCGCCAACCTTGAAAACGAACCTCCCCTGCCTTCCAGGGCCTGGCCAGCTGCCTCCACTCCTCGCCGCCTTCCCTGGGGAGCAGCCTGGTCTGCCCCTGAGTCCGGTCCCCAGAAGCCCTGCCCGGCGCCCCGGCTGGCTGCCCTCCGGCCTCAGTCTGCCAGCCACACTTGCCAGTGGGTCAAAAGGCATCGCTCAGAGGCTGGCTTCTGCCCTGGCCACTTGAGGCTCGTTTTGGCTCCTGTGTCTGTCCTTGTTTGCTGCACGTTTTGGCTCCTGTGTCTGTCTTTGTTTGCTGCCACCATGTTCCCGGGCGCCTGCCTGCCTGGCCGGCCTGCCTGCCCCGCCCATGCACCAAACCCAATCTGCCTTCTGCTGGCTGCAGTGTTCAGGCACACACCTCCCCCAGCTCTCCAGCCAGCTGCCTTTCTTCGTTCTACAGGCCACCAGTGGTGACAGATGACACCCGGCCACAGGCCAGACCCAGAATCCTGCTCTGGAGTTCAGGCGCCTCTTTCTCCTTCTGGCATCAGCAATATCTTTAAACTTCCTCTTTTGGCCTCAGCCAACTCAATCCGTCCAGAAATCTGCCTGGCTGGCTCTGTCTTCTTTTCAACTCTGCCCTCAATCCCTGGTTCCCCTGATCCCTTTTCTTCTCATCTATACTGAGATGCAAGACCCTGGCTAACAGCCTTCGTGGTGTCCTGCTGCTTGGAAGGGTTTTAGCATTCACTGCAATGGTGCACTCATCAGTACATGCCACGTGAATGTCTTCTGGAGCCCTTTCCTCATGGGCAAAGTGAGAAACCTGGAGCAGGTGATTTCTAGGGACTTTCATAATAATATCAGCAGAATTTTATTGAGAACTTATGTGCCATGTGCTGTAAGTACTTTACATGCAGTATCTTAATTAATCCTCTCAAAAACCCTTCGAGATGTAATTACCATTATCATTCCCATCTTACAGATGAGGACACTGAGGCACAGAGAAGTTGCATGACTTAGTCAAAATCAGACATCTGCTCTGATAGATAAAGGGTTCAATAAATGCAGGCAGTCTGCTTCAGAGCTCAAACCCTTACACTCTACTAGTAAGTGCTTGTAGAAGTATGGGGGGCTAGGAGGATCCAAGGAATTTACCATTTACTTGAAGAGGCAATCATATAAATAAATACTGATAATTCATGGCAGAATAAGATATCAACTTACAAATATTATTTCATTTCATCCTCAATAACTTTGAGTAACAGGTGCTATGATTATTCCCATTTTCCAGAAGAGAAGACTGACACATAGAGAAGTTACGTGACTTTCTAATTGGTGGCAGGGCTAGGATGTGATGCCAGGCCTGGCTCATGCCAAAGTTATGCCCTTATCACCTCGCTCCACTGCTAAACTGAGAGCCATGCTATGTTCAGAGGGCAGGGACAAGGGGCACCTCTGATTCACTCTGACTGGCAACAGGGCCGGGGATGGAGGTGTCAGGATTTGAGCAAATGTTTCTTATGTATAATTTTTACTTAATGTTTGTGACAATCCTGGGGGACCCCCTCTACCTCCAGAGTGGAGAGAAGCAGCCCAGAAGGATCAGTTAGCAGGACTGAAGGCACAGAGATGGATTTTTGCAGGGCAGCAGGATACGGCCAGAGCTTCGAGCATTTGTGGGGTTGAGCAGGAGGTGAGGCTCCTGGAGGCGGTCAGAGCCTTCCACGCATGAGCCTTCACCCTGTGGATTGTAGAGGGCCGCTGATGCTTGTAGGATTCTCCGTTCACCACGGACCACACCACCCTCCTACAACAGACTCCACACCATGGGTAGAGAGTAACTTTCTCCTCACTTTTCTAGGTCTCTGGGGCCAGCAGATGCTCTAGATACCTGGCAGCCTGAGGTGGCTTGGCACTGTATATACCCCAGAAAACATGTCCTTAAACTTAACCCACTGGGTGGGAATGTATTGTCTGTAGGACCTTTTGATGAGGTGCCTTTAGTTAAGGTATGTCCCACCTCAATCAGGATGGGTCTTAATCCTATTGCTGGAGTCCTTTATAAGCAGAATGAAATTCAGAGAGATAGAAAGAAAGCCAAAGAAGGAGAAACTGGAAGCTAACATCAACAGAAGCTGGAAATGAAGGGAGAGACCAGGAGACAGCGCCATGTGAGAGCTAAGGACCAAAGATTGCTGGCAGCCAGCCCCAGAATGAAATGATCTCTGGGGAGAAAGGCTCGCCTTAAAGATACCTTGATTTGGACTTTCTTTTAGCCTCAAAACGATCATCAAATAAATTCCAATTGTTTAAGCTGAACCATTGCACACTTTTGGTTTAGCAGCCAGGAAATTAAAAACACATTCCCCTCCTTGCCCTCCTCCTCCTCTTCCTCTTTTCACTTGTGTTTGTTCAGGAAGTCAATACCCAACTCTGGGCTCCAAAAAGAAATACCAAGGACGAATCGCCACAGGCTCCTGCCCAAGCAGTGGCACCCTACAGATCAGCTCGGATCAGGGTATTTGAACTCTAGAAGAGGCCAGCTTCTCCCTCGAGGGGACAAGGGCCTGAAACATCCTGCATGCCTCCCCCTTCCCAGTCCTTTCTTCTCCAGACTCTCTCTTAGCAACATCTTCTCCCAGTATTTGGAGCAGAGCTCTGCTGTTCCAGAGCTGAAAGAGTTCATAGGCTGATAAGACTGGAAAGAGTGCACCCAGCACAGCCCATGTGTTTGGGTTCATGTGTCAACTTGGCCAGGTCGTAGTGCCCAGTTGTCTGGTCAAGCAAACACTGGCGTAACCATTAATGCGAGGACATTTTGTGGCTGCTTAATAAACCAGAAGGTTGGTTGATGGCAACCATGGCTGATTATAACTGCAGTTGGCCAACAGGAGTGTCTTCTGCAATTAGCGACATCTAATCTAATCAAATCAGCTGAAAGATTTAAAGGTACAGTCAGAAGAGAGAATTGCTCTCTTTGTTTCAGCCAGGAAGCTTCTCCTGGGGGATTCATTAAAACCTTCATTGCAGGTGTGAGCTTGTGGCCTGCCCTATGGAATTTAGACTTGTGCATCCCCACAATTGCATGAGACACCTTTATAAAATCTCATATTTACTAGATATCTTCTTTTGGTTCTGTTTCCCTAGAGAACCATAATACGGCATGACAGAAATGGTTTCATCCAAACCACATGGTGAGTGTTCATTTTAGGGATGAGAAACAAAGAGTGAACTAACTGCTCAAGGTCATAGTTCTAGTAATGGCAAGAACAGGACTTAACCCTCAGTTCCCTCATTCCAAAGCCCAAGCCTCTTATTCACATCCTCTAATTACAAACGAGAAAACTGAATCCCAGAAATGGAAAATGATTTGCCCAAAGTCCCCAGCTCCAGGGCTTATACCACATTACCACCCTCTTTGCAAGAGACCTCATTTCAAACGATGCCCAAAGATGGGAAAGGTAAAAGTTTCCTGTAATTTTCAGCTAATAAAATTCAGATGGAGCTACACTCAAATCCGTTGTCAGACACTTCATCTGTCCAAAAATTCATATGTCATTTTTCTTTTTTGTTTTCTTTTTTACTGTTCATGGATCGACTCAGCTACACAACTGGAGCTCTGATGTGTTGTCCACACACAGCCAGCGAAGTCGCCCCCTAGTTTACAGCCTTCAGCAGCTCTCTACTGCCTGGGCAGAGAGACCATCTCAGCCCAGAGAAAATCAGAATCCTACTGGTGAAGGGAAGAGGAGAAGGAAGAAAGGAAGATGGAAATAAGGAGGAAGGAAGCAAGGAAATAAATGTCACTCTCGTTGAGCACTTCCTTTAGGCCATATTATCTTACTATTTTTTTTTTTCCACGAGGAGCCTATAAAGTGGATAATATTATCCCTATTTTGGAGGAAGAAGCTGAGGTTCAGAAAGTAAAGGGACTTGCCAAGTAAATGTTAGAGGCTGGGCTAGAATCTGACTTTCAGTCCAAAGCCAAAGGCTTTCTATTTCTAGAATTTCTAGAGCACTGGTACTTTCCCATGTGCTCCTCTGAGTCCAGGGAAAGGGGTTCAGGGTGGTACTCCAGATACCTGGAGGGCCTATGAGGTAGGCTGAGTGGGGGGGTCTGTGGGGGCCTCTGATAGCCTAGAAGTGAGGCTGAGAGGATGGCCTTCCTTGAAGAAGCCTTTGGAAGAATGAGTTCCATTTCAAAAAAATATTTGGAAACCACCTTACTAAAACTCTTTTATTAAACAGGACGGGGAAAACATTCTTTCTTTCTTTTTTCTATTATTTGTTTTGCATTATAAACATACAAACAAGAGGAGAATGGGAGAGAAAACTGAAAATAAAATTTTGTAAGCTGGTGGCAGAGTTCTTTCCTGTCATGCCAGAGACCTGGGTTCGAATCCCGGTGCCTGCCCATGCCAAAAAAAAAAAAATTTGCAAGCCGAAAAGACAGGGATGGGTAGAAAAGACTCTGCAGACCCAAAAAACTTGAATCATATTAAGTCAGCAGTGGGGAAGGCTGAGAACCAACATGTTTTATACTCCAGGATCCCTCAAAGACTCTGGAGGTGGGAATGGGGAAGACCCAAAATGAGAACCATTGGCTGAAATTCTTGTTAGAAGCAATCAGATCCTTATCCCCTCCTGAACTCCTGCAGTCTAGGAGATCCCTTCCTCATGCCAGCAAAAGCCTGGAGGTTTATCTCGGTGAATAGTGACACAGAGGGCCCGTGAGAGAGTCCACCAGGCAAGTTAAAGGCAGGGCAGCGGTACCATAAAGAAATGAGGGGGATGAAGTGAACGAATGCACAGACACTGGCTGCCAAGACTATCCCTCTCCCACCTTTTCCCTCTACTTGGCTCTCAGAATAGAAGGAGTGGACCCATATTCCAGGAGACTGGAAGAGACATCTGGGGATTCTGCTCAAGAAGAAAAGCTGAAAGATGCTGCCATTGAAGGTCCTCAGTGAAAAGGCCAGACGGTCAGCGAGAGATGCTCTCACTGCCCACAAGCCTCACGCTTTCCCCGTGAGCTTCCAATCATGTTGAGCTTTCCATCCTGAAACAGAAGAAAACACCAAAGCATACCGGACACCAGAACGAACACATGGATGAAAGTTTTCCCAGCCTCAAACTGTGAGTGAATCACACTCTGTTTAATCCGAACCATTTCATGGTGTTTGCTTGAGCCACCCAGGAAAACGAAAACAGCACCATTATCATGTGACTTAGCTGTGACTTACGTAGGACACAACTCCGAAGAGAAGATGGGGAAAGGGTGGGTGAAGTGCAAGGGGAAAAGACCTGTGAGTCAACAGATAATGCTTAAAGCTGAGAAACCAAGTAGAAGCAACCCAAATATGTTAC
This sequence comes from Myrmecophaga tridactyla, assembly GCA_004026745.1. NCBI lineage: Eukaryota > Metazoa > Chordata > Mammalia > Pilosa > Myrmecophagidae > Myrmecophaga > Myrmecophaga tridactyla. The sequence goes on from PVIY010003013.1 coordinate 67,158, forward strand.
TTAGAGATACGGAGGTAAATATCAAGATGATCAGAAGAGATGAGTTATTGCTTCTGGGGAAAAGGGGAAGGGTGAGTACTGCTGTTTTCCACAACAAAACTGGTGGAAATATCTGACACTGTAAACACCGTGCCTGTGTAACTCTGGTAAAAATACAAGCTGAAGGAAAGAGAGAAAGAAAGCACACATGGAAACAATGCTCAAAGAGGTTGCTCCTCCCATTGGAGGGAGGCAGGGAGAAGCGAGTTTTCTCCAGGGTACCTGGCCTGAGTCCCCAGGATGAGAGCAGAGGAGGGACACAGGGAGACACTGTCCCGACCCAGAGGTCACTGCACCCTAGCAAAGCTGAAGCTTTCAGGGGCCCACTGTGTGCTGGGGTGAAGACACCACTCTCCCGGCTTTCTCCCTCAAGGCAGAGCCCCGGGTGTTGCCCTACACCCCTAATCAGAAAGCAAAGGCAGTGACCACGATGAAAAATGGATTCTCCTTTAAATTTTAATAAGATGCAATTAGGTCTTCCCTGCTGGTCCTGAGGGCTCCGGGCCCAGCATCCTCCAGACACTCTGTTTGCCCAGCAATCAATATGTCTTTTTTCTTTTCCATTTCGCTTTTCATGTTTTCTTCTTTTACTGCCCATGGCTTGGGTTTTGTCGTGGCATAATTGGCTTTGTCTAACGCCCGGAGCGAGTGTTCCCCAGGAAGTTCTTTGAGTATTCAGGAAAAAGATGCCAGGCCAGCACAGAGTCAACCTAACAAGACGATTTTGTATCTGATATTTTATTTGGGAGATAATCTTAATGAAGATAATGTTTGCAAGTGGTTTCCTGGGAATAGCGATTCCCTCTTTCTGTTTACAAGATAGCCACCCACAAATCTATTGTTGAAGATCTTGAGTCCCATAAGTGGCTGGGAATGGTGCAAAGAGGTCTGGAGTGGGGCCATCAGATGAGAGAACCCTTCCCCCTTCCCACTCCCAAAGCATCAGCTCTGTCTTCATCACAACCAGCATCTTGCTTTCCTCCTGTATTACAAGACAACTGTCTCCTTCTCATCAGTGCTTTGGAGCTACCCCCTTCCACCTTCTCTAGGACTCTGTTCCTCTATGCTGCTTCCTCCCTCCCTGGGATCATCCGTCACCCTTGCTATTAAATCCTTCCTAGCAGCACACAGATATGCAAGAGGATCTCTCAGTTTCAACACTGACCTGTTCTACCACACACCCCCTCCAGCTACCACTACTTCTAGCTTCTCTGCCTCACTCCATAGCCAGCCTCTTTTATTAAAAAAAAAAACTTTATTTATTGTGAAATAAAACATATATACAAAAAAGCGATAAATTTCCAAGTATATTTTAACAAGTAGTTATAGTACAGATTTTAAAGTTTGGTATGGGTGATAGTTCCATGATTTTTCATTTTTTCTTTTAGCTCCTCAAAGACACTGGAGACCAAGTGAAATATCAATATAATGATTCAGCAGCCATATTCAATTGTTAAATCCCATCTTCTCTGTTATGCTTCTCCCTCTCTTTCTTTTTCTTTTTTGTGAAAAGTAACATCTATACAAAACAGCAGTAAATTTCAAAGTACGGCGCAACAATCAGTTGCAGAACAGAGTTCAGAGTTTGGTATGGGTTACAATTTCACAATTTTAGGTTTTTACCTCTAGCTGTTCTAAGATACTGGAGACTAAAAGAAATATTAATATAATGATTCAGCACTCAAACTCCTTTCTAAAACCCTACCTTCTCTGTATAACTCTGCCATCACCTTTGATCTTTCTCCCACTCTTTAGTGGTATTTGGGCTATGCCTGCTCAACTTTTTCATTTTGGAAGTGGCTGTTGATAATATGGGATGGGGGACGGAACTGGTTAATGTTCAGAAAAGGCTGGCCCCTCTACATTTCAGGACTTATATGGTCCAGGGAACCATCTGGAAGTTGTAGGTTTCTGGAAAGTTACCCTAGTGTATGGAACCTTTGTAGAATCTTATATAATGCCCCAGATGTTCTTTAGGATTGGCAGGAATGGTTTTGGTTGGTGTTTGGTAAGTTATGATAGGTAGCAACGTCTAACTGAAGCTTGTGTAAGAGTGACCTCCAGAGTAGCCTCCTGACTCTATTTGAACTCTCTCAGCCATTGATACCTTATTTGTTATACTTCTTTTCCCCCTTTTGGTCAGGATGGCATTGCTGATCCCATGGTGCCAGGGCCAGGTTCATCCTTGGGGGTCATCTCCCATGCTCCCAGGGAGACTTTCATCCCTGGATGTCATGTCCCATGTAGTACGGGAGGTCAATTGCTTCACTTAGAGAGAGGCCACATCTGAGCAACAAAAGAAGTCTTCCAGAGGGACACATAGGCATACAAAAACGTAGGCAAAGCTTCGCCGCTACATACATAAGCTTCACAAGAACAAGCTTCAAGATCAAGGGCTTGGCCTACTGATTTGGGTGTCTCTAATGTTTGACACAGTATCTAGGGTTTCCCCAGTGGTAAAGTTTAGTAATTCCATATTTTTTCTCCAATCCCTCAAGGAACTTTGCCAATAGTTTTCGTATGTGCTTAATATATTTTGGGGTGTATCCAGGCATTACATGAAGCTATACAGGATTAAAGGCCTTCATTTTTATTCTGGGCTCCTTGTGTTTGGATTATTTAAATGATCTATCCAGACAGATTGAATTAGAGTATGTGCTACAGAAAGTTTAGGTTCTGGACAAAATAAAACTTTCTTCCTTTTGACTCAAAGAGTAGGTGAAGTTCTCATACATAGACAATGTCTTCCTTACCCTGTATTCTGAATTACCTTAATCCTGACCTGGTTGGCTTTGTTCTTCTCTAAATACAGTACCGCAGAATACCAGGAATACATACTGGGGAGAGGGACAAGAGTTTAGGGGGAGGTTTGGATTATATATATATATTATATATATATATATATATATATATATATATATATATACACCAATGTATATTGGTATATATATACATATATATACCAATTACCACTCAGGACTAAATGTGATAGCTATAAGAGCTTACAATCTAGGTCCCAGTTTTCTTATAAGTATTTTCTAAATGAGATCATACAATATTTGCCCTTTTGTTTCTGGCTTATTTTGCCTCACCAAATGTCCCACAGGTTCATTCACGTCATTGCATGTCTCACAACTTTGCTGCTTTTTGTAGTAGCACAATGTTTGATCATTATGTATACACCATCATTTGCTAATCTACTTCTCAGTCAGTGCATCTTTCAGCCAATACATGACTTTGGACTCATGTTTAATGTCCAAAGTCAACAATCCATCAACAGTCTCAATTTTAGATAATTTCATTGTTCCCAAGAGAAAGATAGTCAATAAACACACCCTCACCAAATAGAAAACCCAAACCTCCCCCTAAACTCTTGTCCCTCTCCCCAGTATGTATTCCTGGTATTCTGCGGTACTGTTGATGTTTTCCTGTTAAACATAGCCCATAGCATGCAATAGCATTTTCCCCCTGCACCCTGAAATTATACACTCTTTGTATAAGATTCATACTTTTGCAGTAGTTCATGCAAGAACTTATTTATATTTCTAGTGTTAATCCGTGGGACATGAGTCTATACAACGCCTTTCAATCATATTCATCTTCAATATGGTAATATTATTTATAAACCCACTATTGAACCGCCGTCACTTCTATCTATTCCCTTACATTTCAGTTCAACCTCATTAGCTCACTGTTCACCCATCTCAAGCTTCTATGTATCTCTAGGTCCCCTATATTCTGCATTATAAGCCTCTGATTTTATCCTTACCATGGTCATAAAAGTGGACTCATACTGTATCTATCTTTTAGTGTCTGACTTATTTCACTCAGCATTATGTCCTCAAGGCTCATCCATCTTGTCATATGCTTCTGGACATCATTTTGTCTTACTGCAACATAACAGTCCATTGTATGTATGTACCACACTTTGTTAATCCACTCGTCTGTTGATGGGCACTTAGATTGTTTCCATCTTTTGGCGACTGTGAATAATGCTGCTATGAACATCGGTGTACAAATCTCTGTGTCACTGTTTTCAGCTCTTCTGGGTATATACCGAGTAGTAGTATTGCTGGGTCATAGGGCAACTCAATATTTAGTTTTCTGATGAACCACCAGACTGTCTTCCATAGCGGCTGCACCATTATACATTCCCACCAGCAGTACGTAAGTGTCCCAATTTCTCCACCTCCTCTCCAACATTTATAGTTTCCTGTTTGTTTAATAGCAGCCATTCTTATGGGTATGAGGTGGTATCTCATTGTAGTCTTGATCTGCATTTCCTTTATAGCTAATGAGAATGAGCATCTTTTCATGCGCTTTGTTTTTCTTTTTTTTAACATCATGGGCAGGCACCAGGAATCGAACCCGGGTCCTCTGGCATGGCAGGCAAGCACTCTGCCTGCTGAGCCACCGTGGCCCGCCCTTCACATGCTTTTTAGCCATCTGTATTTGCTGTTCAGAAAAATCATATCTCTAACCCACTGTATAGTTGGGTTGTTTGTTTTCTGCTTGTTGAGTTGTATGATTTCTTTATGTATACAGAATACCAAACCTTTATCCGATGTGTGATTTTCAAATATCTTCTCCCATTGTGTTGACTGCCTCTTCACCTTTCTGGCAAAGTCTTCTGAGACAAAGACTCAGACAAAGACAAAGACTTGATTTTCTTGTGTTGAACCATCCTTGCATTCCTGGTATAAACCCCACTTGCTCATGATGTATAATTCTTTTAACGTGCTGTTGGATTCGATTTGCTAATATTTTGTTGAGAATTTTTGCATCTATGTTCATTAGGGAGATTAATTTGTAGTTTTCCTTTTTTATAACATCTTTACCTGGTTTTGGTATTAAAATGATATTAGCTTCATAAGATGAGTTAGGTACTATTCCTTTTTCTTCAATATTTTTGAAAATTTTGAGCAGGATTGGTATTAGTTCTCTTTGGAATGTTTGATAAAATTCCCCTGTGAAGTCATCTGGCCCTGGGCTTTTCTTTGTACAAAGAATTTTGATGACTGATTGAATGTCTTTATTTGATTGGTTTGTTGAAATCTTCTGTTTCTTCCTGAGTCAGTGTAGCTTGTCCATTTCATCCAAGTTGTCTAGTTTGCTGGTGTATAGTTGTTTATAGTATCTTCTTATGATTTTTTAAAAATTTCTTCAGGGTCTGTAATAATGACCCCCCTCTTATTTCTGATTTTGTTTATTTGCATCCTCTCTCTTTTTCTTCTTTGTCAGCCTTGCCAGTGGCTCATTGATTTTATTGATTTTCTCAAAGAACGAATTTTTGGTTTTACTGATTCTTTCCATTGTACTTTTGTTCTCCCATTCATTTTACACTGCTTCAATTTTGTTATTTCTCTTCTTCTGTTGGCTTTGGGGTTAGTTTGTTCTTCTTTCTCAAGTTCCTCCAAATGAACAGTTAAGTCTTCGATTTTTGCTCTTTCTTCTTTTTTAATATAGGCATTTAGGGCAATAATTTACCTCTCAACACAGCCATTGCTGCATCCCATAAGTTCTGATATGTTGTATTTTCAGTTTCATTCATCTCCAGGTAGCTACTGAATTCTCCAGCAATTTCCTCTTTGATTCACCCATTGTTTAAGAGTATGCTATTTAATCTCCATATATTTATGAAAGTTCTCATTCTTTGGTGGTTATGGATTTCTAGCTTCATTCCACTGTGATGAGAGAAAGTGCTTTGAATAATTTCAACATTTTAAAATTTATAAAGACCTGTTTTGTGCCCCAGCATATGATCTATCCTGGAGAATGTTCCATGAGCACTAGAGAAAAATGTATATCCTGGTGTTTTGGGGTGAAACAACCTATATATGTCTACTAAGTCTAATTCATTTATCAGATTGTTTAAGTTCTCTGTTTCCTTCTTGATCCTCTGTTTGGCTGTTCTATCTATAGAGGAAAGGGGTGTATTGAAGAAGCCTACTATTATTGTTGAAACATGGATTGCTCCCTTCAGTTTTGCCAGTGTCTGTCTCACGTACTTTGGAGCTCCTTGATTGGGAGCATAAATATTTATGACTGTCATTTCTTTTTGGTTAACTGTCCCTTTTTACTAATACATAATGTCCCTCTTTGTCTCTTATGATGTCTTTACATTTAAAATCTATTTTGTCAGATATTAGTGTAGCTACTCTTGCTTTCTTTTGGTTACACCTTGCATGGAACATCTTTTTGCATCCTTCACTTTTAATTTATTTGTATCCTTGTATCTAAGATGGTCTCTCATAAGTAGCATATAGCTGGATTCTATTTCTTAGTCCATTCTGCCAAACTGTCCATTTTAATTGGTAAGTTTAGTTCCTTAACATTCAAAGCTATTACTGTAAAGGTGTTTCTTGAATCTACCGTCTTATCATTTGGATTTTATTTGTCACATTTGTATATTCTTTTCCCTCTTTCTCTTTTTATCCTTTAAATTATCCTTACTGGTACTCTTCAATTCTGTGCCCTCCTCCAGACCTTCCTCGTTTGTCTTTTTATTTTTTTCAGCTGGCAGAACTCCATTCAGTATCTCTTGTCTCTTAATGACAAATTCTTTCAGGATTTGTTTGTCAGCGAAAATTTTAATCTCTTCCTCAGTTTTGAAGGACAATTTGACTGGGTACAGAATTCTTGGCTGGAAGTCTTTCTCTTTCAGGATATAAGTATATCATACCACTGCCTTCTTGCCTCCATAGTGCCAGCTGAGTAGTCTGAACTCAATCTTGTGTGGTTTCTCTTGTATGTAGTAGGTTGTGTTTTTTTTTGCTGCTTTCAGGATTTTCTGCTTTTCGTCAACATTTGACAGACTGATTAGTATGTGTCTTGGGGTAGGCCTATTTAGATTTATTCTATTTGGAGTTCGTTGGGTTTCTTTGATTTGCATAGTTATGTCTTTTACAAAGTTGGGAAATTTTCCTCATTATCTTCTCCACTACTCTCCCTAGCCCTTTACTCTTCCCTTCTTCTGGGACACCAATAATTCTTACATTTGCACACTTTGTTTTGTCTATCATTTCCCTGAGATCCAATTCAAATTTTTCCATCTTGTTTGTCATTTGCCTTTGTGTGTTCAAAATCCTGTCCTTTTGTTCATTTATTCTTTCTTCTGCCTCTTCAAATCTTCTGTGTGTCTGTAGTATATCCCTTTTTTTTTCTTTGTATGGGCAGACACCAGGAATCAAACCCGAGTCTCCAGCATGGCAGGCGAGAACTCTGCCTGCTAAGCCACCATGGCCCACCTTGTAGTATATCTTTTATTTTGTCTACAGCACCTTTAATCTCTGTGATATCTGTTACTTTTCTATTTATTCTTTCAAATTCCTCTTTATCCTCTTCTAGTGTCTTCTTGATCTCCTTTATGCCATTAGCCGTCCTACTGATTTTATTAATAGAGTTATATGAACATCTTTGATTGGTTGTTTCAAATTCTGTGTCTCTTCCAGTTGTTTTAATTTGGTCATTAGACTGGGCTATATCTGTCTGCATCTTCATATGGTTAGTGATCTTCTGTTGTCTTTGCCACATGTAAATACCTTGATATGGCTACTTTGGAAGTTGATTTTCTTCAGTAGTCTTAAGCTTTGTATTTGCGGGGTGGGTGTGGAGCAGGATGCGGGGTGTGGGGAGGGCACAACAGTGTGGTGACGGGTTGCGGTGCAGGTGTAGGCACAGGTCGGGAACGCTGTGCTGGTGCCTGTGAGTGTGGGGTGCAGGTCGTGGAGGTGTGATGTGGGGGCCGTGGAAGTGAGGTACAGCTTAGTCAAGCCTTGAAGCTCAGGAGCAGGGCGTGGCATGGGGGACACAGAGGTATGGTGTGGTGGGAGGTGGATGGGAGGCGCTGAGCGGATGTGCTGGGGCTGGTACATGGGCAGGATGTGGGTGGGTGCATGGTGCATGTGAGTCGTGGGTGTCAGGGCACAGAAGCTGGAGCACAGGGAGGGCAGGACACAGGTGTGTCCTTGCACAGGGGGAGGTGTCCAGGGGAGCCAGGATGCAGGTGCGCGAGTGTGTAGGGGAGGGGCACAAGTTTCAGAGGTTGTGGGATGTGTGTCAGTGTGGGTGATAATGGATGGGTGGTGCCCTGGCGTGGGTCCACAGGGGCAGGGGTGAGGTGGGGTTGGGGTACATGCTTGTGCAGGGCAGAGATTATGTGGCACAGATGAGCACCTGCCAGTTGTGGGAGAAGGGCACTCGTGTTGTGAGGTGGGCCAAGAGAGTGCACATGTGCAGAGAAGGGTGGGCGGGGTGCAAGGGTCAAGAGGTCAGTGCACGGATACATGGGTGCCCAGAAGGGAGGATGTGGCTGTGCCAGCGTGTGGGTCAGAGGAAGCAGGGTGGAATTGTGCCTTCAGAGGCTAGGTGTGGGTGTGGCCTGGATGCACAGGTCAGCGCTTGCCCAGAGCTGAGGGAGCGTGGGGTGACTGGGTGTGTGCGTGTGCATGCGTTTGGGGAGCCAGATGCTGATGTACACGTGTGTAGAGCTCAGGTGGGCACCGGAGGGGTTTGAGTGACTGTACTGGCCTGGGTGCAGGTGTGGCCCAGGTATGAAGGTGAGTGCCTGCAGCCCAGATGCACAAGTGACTGCCTGCAGGGGGTAGGGAGGGGGAGGTGGGAGTCGAGGGGCTGGACAGATATGTGGGTCTCAGAAGAGGCAGGGCAAGACTGTGCACTCGCACGGGAGAGGTGGGTGGGGCTGGGACAGACCTGTGCACATGCACGAGGCCTGGGACGTGATGGGGGGGCAGTTGACGGGGTTTAGATGCGTGGGGTATAAGAGGGAGTCGCAGGTCACTGGGGGCGGAGCACATGAGGGTAGCACTTTCAAGGAATGCGGCTTGGTTTAACTTCCTTGTCTCTTTCGCCCCATCCGTGCACTCCTGAGGGCTCTGGGCCTCTGTTTGGAAAGGGGTGCATTAGGCTGTCTGCACTAGTTGGACGGTCTCCAGTTTCTGCATCTCATTTCTTCTGCTTTTTCAACCAGGCCCTCTCTACACGGCGTAGAAGACCTTCCCAGGTCACTTACACCCAGGAATCGCTCTCCTGGGTGTTTTTTCTGTCACTTCTCTAGCTGCTCCTTGGAGCAGGGGTGAACTCTACCTATCCTAGAGTTCATCTTCTTGGAACCCTCCTCCATAGCCAGCCTTCTAGGATCAAGGTTTACACATGCTGTTTCCACTCTATATTTCAACTCATGCCATCTGGATTCCATCTCTTCCTCTCCCTTGAAACGGCTCCCATCAAGATGACCCCCACATGGCCTTATCCAATGGACTCTTGCCTGTTCTTGCCTTCCTGGACCTCTGAGCAGCATTCAGCACAGCTGACTGCTTCTTCCTTCTTGAATACTCTCTGCTCTTCGTTTCTAGGACTCCACACTTCGCTGGGTGTCCTCCTATTCCGCTGGATATTCCTTTTCAAACTTTTGCAGTTTTGTCTCTACCTTTCCCTTAAATCTTGTTGCATCCCAGGGCTCAGTCCTGGACATCCTTTTCTTTTCTCTCATCTCTCCAGTGGGTGACCCCCTCTAGTCCTATAGCCCTAATAACATCTAGAAACTGACAACTCCCAGATGTATATTTCCAGCTTAGGCCAGTCCTCTAAGTGCCAAGCTCATATATCCAATTGCCTCCCTGAATATCTCCACATGGATGAATGATGGCATATCAAAATTGATGTCTCCCACAGATGTCGTTTTCTAAACCTGTTTCTAATTCTCCTCCCCATCCTAGTAATGGTACAGCCATCTAGCTGTCTATCACTTGAGCCAAGAACTTGATAGTCATTCTTGATTCCAACTTTCTCTTTTTCCCCATCCTCATCCAATTCACCAGAAGTCCGAGAGCTCCATTCCTTGTTTTCACTCCCATCTCCCTTATCTAAGCCACTGGTTATATCATCTGGACTCTCCAATATTCCTTCCTTCCCCCTCCCCCCACAACGCCACAACTTCCTTTCTGAAGTCCAGATCATGTACCCCATGAAAGATGGAGCAATAGGATTTGGCAGCAAAAAGAGGAGAAGGAAACCCGGGAGTGGGTTCACATCATGGTGGTTGGATAATTCACTCCCCACCCCACCAGGGCCATGCTCAGAGCTGCATATCTGCAAGAGATGCCTGAGAATTAAAGAGAGATCAAGGCACTGGGTCTAGGAAGAAGGCAGGGCCCTGAACCTGGACCTACCCAGGGAGAAGGGCAGGCTGCCCATTCAGAGCTCGGAGCCTGGGACCAATCCTCTCCAGAGAATGCAAAACTCTGCTCAGAGCAGGCACCAGCATGGAAGCTGGCAGCCTATGAGACAGCTCTTTTTGGCATCCAACATTTCACTTTCTACATTTAACACTTGCAGGGCAGAATGGTCAGCAAGCAAGTGACTTTGGCTCCACTATGAGTGGTCCCAGAAGCTCACTCATAACAGAGGCTACCTGACTTCACTCCCCCAGCCCATGCCTGACTTCAGGCCGATGGATTCTACCCAGCCTCATGTGATCCCAACTCCGTGTTTTTGCCCTTTCCTGGGACCTAGAGTCTCAATTCGGCTCTCAGTTTCTAAGAACCACTAAGCCCATGAACTTGCCTCCTCACCCAAGGTGACCAGGTTGGAAGACAACTCCTTCATTTAATGAACATTCTCAAGTATCATTTATGTGTAAGGCATTATTCTAGAGACCTGGAATATAGTAATGAACAAAACAGAATTCCTGTCCTCTCACAGAGCTTACATTCTAGTGGGGAAGACAGAAACAAACAAATTAGCAAATGTGTGGAGAAAAATAAAGCAGAGAAAAGGGGATAGGAAATGCCAGAGGAGGGTGAAATGCCATGCATTGTCTTAGTTTCCAGCCCGTAAAACAAATACCACACAACGGGTTGGCTTAATTACAGGGCTTTATTGGCTCATGATTCAGAGGCTAGAAAAGGCTTGTTTACTCCTGAGAGCCGGTATCTTCTGGCTGGCAGGAAATCCTTGGGTTCCTTGGCTATCACATCACATGGCAATGCACATGTCAGGGTCTTCTCCCTTTCTCTTCTGGTTTCTGTTGATTTCCAGCTTCTGGCCATTCCTTGTGGCTTCTCCCTCTCCCTGTATCCAATTTCCTTTGCATATAAGGACTTCAGCCATATTGGATTAAGACCCATCCTCATTCAATCTGAGCACACCTTAACTCATAGCGTCTTCAAAGGTCCTATTTACAAATGGGTTCATGCCCACAGGAATGGATTAAGATTAAGAAGATATTTTTCTGGGGTACATAATTCAATCCTCAAGAGTTGTACTGGGTGGTCTGGGAAGCTTCAGTTACAGGGTGACTGAGGGAAGTGAAGGGACAATGGTACTCTCTGGAAGAGTGTTCCCGGTAAAGGGCACAGCAAGTGCAAAGTCCTGAGGCAGGAACATGTTTAAGAAACAATGAAGAGGCCTCTATGGCTGGAGCACAGGGAGCCAAGGGGGTGGGGGGGTGGGCACAAAGTCAGGTAAGAGCCGAGCCAAAGCCAGGGCTTTGCAGGTCCCATTCAAGCCATGGGGGGCATCAAGCAGAGGAGGGACGTGGTCTGCTGACATTTAGCAGGGTCATGCTGGCTGCTCGGTTGAAAATGCACTGTAGTGGGAAAGAATGGAAGCAGCAGATTGGGTAGAGGGACACTGTGATATTCTAGATGAGAGATGGCAGTGGCTTGGCCCTAAAGGTGGGAGAAGAATGGGCAGATTCTGGATGTGGTCTCAAGGCTGAGTTGATGGGATGCGCTAATGGACGTGAGACATGGAAGTCCTGGGCCTGAGCATCTGCAAAAAAACGTCGGTGCCTTGGCACAGTGTTCATCTTGCTTAACTGAAGGAGTGATTTTACTTCCTTCCTTCAAAGGAGCCCTCTCCCCCACCCCTTTTTAAACCTTTGGCCACTTAAAAGACTTTCAAAGAGACATTTAGCGAGTGCGTGGAGATGGGCGGTTTGCTGCCTGTGCTACAGGTGGCATTACCTCTACTCTCCAAACTTTCAATAGTTTTTATTTTTCTGGTTAGGGTGTTTAGATTGGCTTATCTAAGGAGTTTATTCTTTTTTTTTTTTTTTACATGGGCAGGCACCGGGAATCGAACCCGGGTCCTCTGGCATGGCAGGCAAGCGTTCTTCCGCTGAGCCACCATGGCCCGCCCTAAGGAGTTTATTCTTTATACCTATCCAAAAGGCTCCAACTTACCACTGCTTATTTAATAGTAATTTAATTAGTTTGTTCTCCAATAACTACATTAAAGACAGAATGCAACACAATCTTTAATCTTTTGCGAGTCGGGATGAGGTAGAGTAGAAATATAGGCCAAAACATACACTACACTTCTGGGTTTTAAAGTCCTAGAAGAAATGCATGTACGAAAAACTACTAGAAAATAACATAATCTCTACATTTTAAAAAATGAAACTATTTTTTTTTCATGAAAATATATCGCCCCCACACATACACAAAGTTTTCAAAATATAGACACACCATAGAACAACACGGTTGAGTTCACTGCATGAACTATTAGACTTGAATAAAAATAAATGCAACTATTAGCAATGAAAATACCTTAAATAGAAAAGCTCAAATGTTAAAAAATATAACACACTGAATGAATAAACCTTAAAAATAATTTCTTTAACAAGCGTATAAAAACATCCTTTGAGTCATGGTAGTTCTACAGTATCGGTGGTGTTTGCACAAAAGATGGATTCACTGGATGCCCCAGTGGACTGTCATGTAGATAGCTGGGTACCTGACATATAGGTCAGGGCAGAAGTCCAGCTGGAGATGAGTCTGGGAGTCATCAGTCTACAGATGGTGCCACACGGTGACATAGGGTCACCTTGGAAATGAGTTTACATCAAGAACAGGGGAGGGTCAGGGACTCAGCCCTGGGGCCTTAATGTTTAGAGATGGGGGAGAAGATGGGGAATCACCATAGGTGATGAGACGGTAAAGCCAGGGAAGGAGGAGCCAAGAGAGATGGACCTTGTGTTCTAAGGGGGAGGGAGAGATTGTGTCAAATGCTACTGATGGTTCAGGAAAGAACAGAAGTGACCACCGAATTTTGGAAGACAGAGGTCACTGTTGACCACGCTAAGAGCTGCTTCTGAGTGTGGTGAGGCCAAAGGCCTGCCTAGAATGGGTCTGAGAGAGGTCAGGAGGAAAGACATGCAGGTGAGTGTGTACAGACGACTCCTTATGGAGTTTTTCTCCAAAGGAACCTACAAGAACATGGTGATGTAGGCCCTTTGGTCAAAGAGTGTTCTGCAAAGGTGGGAAGCCCTCAATTCGGAAAAGCTAATTTGGATGGTCCAGGAGAGAGGCAATGGCTGGAGTGATATATTAGGGTAGGTGAGAAGGGATGGGACCCAATGCTGTCCAAGAGCAACACACATGAAAAAGATGATTCCTCCATCTGCTCAGCAGCTGAACCCTGCAGGTGGCAGGGCCTGGTGTGGGCTCCTGCTGAAGGTCTAACAGGCTAGGAAGGCTGCCCTGGGCATCTCCATTCTCATCAGTCATCCTACACCACCCTCACTGCCCAACCAACAGCTGGGTTTCTATTTTACTGCCTTGTCTTCTAGTTTTAAGTTGAGGTTAGGCTGCCCCTCCAAACTCAACCACCCCTTGGCCCCTGCCCCTGGCCACCTCTCTGAGTAGCTCCCCTTGCAAGCTTAGTCTGGTGTCCCTGGATCTCGCCACCTGAACTTATCATTCCCTTTAGACCCAAAGCGCTGAACCTTCCTCCCCACTGGGCTTGGGTGAGTTCCTATCAATTCCACTCTCTCCCCTCTTCCACACCAGCCCACCGCACTGAGTTCTCAGCTTTCCCTGCAACAAGTGAGCTTGAGTTAGGACAATATAGCCATTACTCTCAAAGAACAATATAACGTCCTACGTGTAAAAACATTCTTTAACAAAAGCAGGTGCGTGGTGCTGGGTGAGAGTGTCAACATGTCCCTGACGGACACTTCCAGAAGGTTGCCTGGAAAATGCAGGTTTTATTCGGATGTGGGTGTGATGGGGAATGCAGAGAGGGGGTAGTGTGCTGGGAAATTGATGCAATAAATATGGATGTATGCAGAGTGTGTGCAATGCATCACCTTAGGACTTAAGTCAGGAGGGGACTTGTGGGGAAACAGGAATGAATTTTGGCACCAGCGTCACACCAGAAGAAACACAAAGAACAATGGAGTGTGCAGGGATCTGGGAGGTTCATTAGGGGAGGGCAGCCAAGCACTAGCCTTTGGAAGCTGGTAGGATTTGGTAGTGGGCTGTGCCCAGCAGGCAGGAGAAGGTGAAGTGCAATGGGAACTGGGCAGACTGTGGGGCCAGGACTGTCAAGCTGAATTTAAAGGGGATCCTATAGGCAAGGCAGCCACAGAAGACTCTGGAGCAGAGGCATGACGCAGGCAGAACCATGTCTGAAGATACACAAGGGGACTAAACTGAAGGCCTGGAGAGAGAAAGCCCAGAGCAGAGGCAAAGAGAGTGAAAAAATCAACACCCAAGTCACTGACTACTTTGTGCGAACAGCAGGATTTGGGGGCTAATTGAAAGGGGGAGGATCAGGGGAGCTAAGGCTTTGAGTGTGAGGGACTGAGGGGCAGTGGCTGCTTTATCTGAGGTCTGGATGTGGAAGGAGGGGCTGTTGGTGGGGAATGGAGGGCTTGAGCAGCACATGCCGAGTGTGAGGTGTTGCAGGTCTCCCGGGCAGAGATGCCCAGCAGGCATCAGAAGTGAGGGTCTGGAGTCCAGAGTGATGGAGACCCAGATATAATGTCCTTGGGCACAGTGATGACGTTTGAAACCAGGGGGATGGATGACACCAGCAAGGGAGGAAGCTCAAGGCAAGAAGAAATGAGTCCAACCAACCTGGAATGTGAGTTGCCATCATCCAGGGATGGCATCCCATTCCCTCCAGGAAGCCCTCCCTACTGTGAGCTGCTCAGCCCAGCAGTCCACACCAGGCTTTGTGCTATCTGAACCAGTCCCCAAGCCCTTGGGCCACTGCTATCTTCTGGCACAGGGCACCCGTGAAACACCGAGTAAATAAATCCTTCCTAATGGACTGATTGATTGGTTGCTGGATTGGAGTCAAGAAGGATATTAAGGAGAACTTTAATGATAAGATAACTCAAGGATGTTGGAATTATATACAGCATCTACTCTTCTTTGCCAGGTGTACTGACTTATTATGGAATAGATCCATATGTATCAACACAGAAACATCCCCAAATCATTGTTGAATAAAAATAAGTTGCAGATGTTATGGTAAAACTAATAAAGTAGTCGTTGGTGCTGTCTCTCAAATATTTCCAGTTCTCCCAGGCACAAGGTAGGGCCATTGCACTTCCTGAACTCCTTTGAAGTTAGGTGAGGCTGTGTGATTTGCTCTGGCCAATGAAAGGTGAGCAGAAGCTTTTGGATGGAAGCTTTACGGGCCTGTGCATAAGTCACTGTTTTTCCTTCTTCCTCTCCTGGCCTCCACCAGCCTGGATCCCTCAGTGACTCCGATGAACTGGGCCCCACAGCAGGCCCTTGTTAAATACGTACCGGCATGAAATATAAACATTCATTCTGTCTAAAACAGGAAGAATAGGAAGAAGAAATGAGTCGGAGGCAAAACCCCGGCGATTGCAGATGGGGGTGCCTGAGGATACAGTCAGTGTTTCCAGGTGGGGCACCCTTGGCATTTTGAGTGGGACAAGTTGTGGTTGGATAGAAAGTGGGTGTCTTTGGTTCCATCCATGAAATGCTAAGGGTGCCCCCAGTTATGGGACAACCCCAAACACCTGCTGGAATTTTCATACACCCCAGGGGTGACGCCAGCACCCAGAGCACCATGAATGTAGAAGGGTCACTAGAAATGGGGCGGGGGGTGGGGCAGAGTATGCACCTAGGTGAGACATCAGGGCTGGGGAGAAAAGGACCTGACTGGCTACACTACAGAGACCCCCTTGAACGATCAAACTGGATGCAACTGGAAAGACTGAGGATGATTTTGCTTGTTTTTGCAGCAAATAGAACAGAGTGAGAAAATCCTGGAAGGAGATTAAAGACATGGATATAATAGTGATAAAATGCATCAATTTCCATTTGTTCAGCACATCAACTACAGCCTTTACGGGACCCTCTGATAAATCCCCATTTTACAGATGAAGACATTAGGGTCATAAAGGAAGAATGACTGCCTAAGGTTAAACAGGTAAGTGGGAGAGCTTAGAGTAGGGACGACAGACCTCAGAAGGGAAGGGGATTCTGAAACAAAGTGGGTAGAACTAAGTGACAGCCTGGATGAGCTGGTGAGGTGGGGTGAGAAGGAGTGGAGGCTGATGCCTAGGAGGAAGGTCCAGGTTCCAAGAGAATGGAGGAGAGGACCTGTGTTGGGTGGGGTGGAGGGGCTCCTTTCACCTTTCGGTGGAAGGCAGACCACCTTGGCACAGATGTCCAGGAGAAAGCTGGAGCTATGAACAAGAATGGGGGCAGGCTCCTGCCAGCTGCCATTCCTGAGGCTCAGGATTCCAAGGGAACAAGGGCTGCAGAAAGCACTCTTGGGAAACCAGTGGAAGAGACAGAGGAGACAGGGGAAGGGTTTAATGGGTCCAATGCAACCAAGGTTGAGGAGGGAGAGGTGAGAGGAACGAGTGGCTCTCTCCACACTAAGGTCCACAGGAATGCCATCTGCACTTTTGCTTTAACTGATGTGAGGGTTTAGCTGCTTAAAGACTCGCTCACCAGCTTGGGGTAGAAGCAAACCCGTCTTCACGCACATACAGAATATTGCAAAGGGGCAGGCTCCTTGCACACCAGCAAACACCCTACAACCCCTCAGAGCCCAAAGACAGTCCTTGAAGCAAGAGGGAAGAAGAAAACTCGCCGTGATCAGAAACTCCAACGCAGTGATGAAATCTTTGCGTGGCCTCGGAAAGGGCCCAATGAGATGAGAACACAGGGACACACGGGGGCGCTATAACCAAGTAGCAGGAGGGGAAACGGTTCGTCCCAAATGGAACAAGCATTAGCATTTTCAAAAACCTTAACCAAGCTGCTACTGGTATTTTGGGCAGGATGCTTCTTCCCTGGGGGGAAGTGTCCCCTCCTGGTTACTGGGACAACTGACTCCTCATGTTCCCAAATGCCCCTCCCCTGAGAGCCCCTGCTGGTCCATGTCACCAGAGGCTGCAGAGGGGTGGCCTGGGGGAGCTTGGCAGCCTCTGCTCCCCCCATACCTCTCATTTTCACCTTGCAGGCTAGGGATTTGCAGTGTTGGAAAAATGGAGGCTCTGGTCTTGGGCCCGAGCTGGCCAGTGCTCGCGAGGGATGTGTTCTCAGGAGGGAGATTTCCTCCACGTCACCGTCTCTCGGGGCTGCGTGGGGTGAGGGCTGCACCGATCACACCAGGGACATAGACACAAGACCCTGAGACAGACACCCCGGCTCCCAGGGAGCAAACACAGGGCCACATAGAACACAGTTTGCACGAAACTTCCACAAAGCAAGTCTGAAACAGGACACCCTTCTGGAGCCCAGAGACTCCCCCCAGTTTGTGAGCCCTGAGATGCTCAATCATGAGGTCCCCGAAGACGAGCACCCAACAGTGGGTGAATATCCAGGGATGACGTTGCAAACGTCTAACCGCCCGTGGGCGTTACCGTCAGAATGGGGGCCGGCCCCCACAGCTGGCGTGTGCAGGGTGCCGTGAGCCCTGCTGCTGGCCCTGCCACCGAAACCAGGGGACAGAGGCCCGGGGAAAAGCAGGCCAAGGTGGCCTCCCGGGGGCCATAGAGGCCACTCTGGGGAAACACATGGCAAGGTGAGCGGCAGCCTGGACACGACCTGGGGGCCTCACCATCGACCCCAAGGCAGTGATGAGGGTAAGTCAGGATCCTCAGCGGAAGCCCAGCGCCCCCCAACCCACGAGTAGCCCAGCGTTCCTACGCACAGGCAGCCTGCAAGTCGCACGAAGCGGGCGTCTGCTACAGGGCATCGCCGGGACCACAGGGCGCCCTGCGGGGCACAGTCAGTACCGTCCCCAGCCGGCAGGGGGCGACCTTTTATTTCATAGGAAGCAGAAACCGAAAACCAAACCGGATTCTTACCCTCCTTCGAAGATTTTGATCCTCGCCGGCTCCCCTCTCTTGGAGGCGGGAGCGTCCTCCTCCGGCTTCCCTCGCTTCTCCTCTTCCTTCTCCACTCTAGCTACATCTTTCTGGCCTTCCGGGGAAACCAGCGAAGGGAGGTGAACCTGGCCCACCGCACGAACGACAACATCATTGCTGGTTAAATTTTCATTTTCAGTCACGACCGCGATGCCGATGATTCCACGGGCCGTGGCCCCGCACACCCAGCTTAGGGACACCCCGCTTCACCGAAATGGGGGAGCTGATCCCCAGAGGGCTCAAGGCCCTTACCCAAGGTCACATGGTTAGTCGGGGCCTCTGAATAGGTCCTTCGAGTTGACCTTCCCTCACTGCACCCTCTTTGCCTTTTACAGGACACTGGGGGCTCCTGGGGACAGGCCTTCCCTGACTCTTTGGTCACCCCAGCACCTGAAACAGGACCTGTCTCAGAAGACTCTGCCTTTGGAGGTTAACTGGTCCAGTTAATCTCTTTTATAAATCAGAAGATTGAGGCCCAGTGGCTCCCGAGGTCTCCTGCTTCCAGGACTCTGGTACCAGGCTGGTTCCAAAGCCCGGGAGCCAGGCTAAGGGCCTGACGGATGGAACCTTCCAGTACCAAGCACGGAGGGGCTGTGAGGAGAGAGTCCGTGGTTCTGGGCTATCTGTCTACAGGAACCCATTCTCTGCACAGAGCCATGGGCCTCAGAGGTGAGAGCTGGCCCGATGGGGAGTGCTGGCCTTGACAGGGCGCCTCCTGGATCTCTTCCACTACCCAAACAAGGGGCCTCTAGACCCTCCCGATGGTGGCAAAGGTGTGTGCACCCTTGTGGAGGGAGCAGAGATACTGTGCTGGGGGCTGGGAACCAGCAGTACCAAGAGTGACGGTTATATCCCATTTCCTGCCACTGCTGCTAAGGCCACAAGAAACCGTACTGCTTCCAGCCTGCAGGAGAAGCAACCACGTCTCATAGTGCTGCATCACCCAAGAACCACAGTCCCCTTCCCAGCTGCTGCACCTGCCCCTTCAAGGATGGGGTGCGACTGTGCAGAAAGGCACCAGGTTGGTGAACAGGTGCTCTGAGTTCCAGCCCCAGGCAGGTCACTGCATACAAGCTGCCCTGTGTGGATTATTCTCCTCCCTGGGCCTCAGGGTCTGAGGGAGTAACTGGGTCATCTGGAAGATTGATTTCAAGGCCAGCATTCTGTGACTCAGTGACCCCAGTGATCTCTTCAGAATTAAGGGTGGGCAGGGGAGACAAAGCGAGGGGCTGGGCTGCTGCTTTGCCAGATTTTCAGCAAAACCCTTGGATTTCCAGAGGACAACTGTTTCAGTTTCCATCTGGGCTGATCCTGTGATCTGGGCTGTCCGTGGAATGGCCAAGGGGCTTCCCAAAGCCTGGCTGGATGACTTCTCCCTTACAACCAGCTATGAGGTCTGGACCAAGCTAGAGGAGGCTGGTTTGGGTGTCAACCAGTCACTTGACCAGGAAACAGAGTGTTGGAACTGAGCAGGGGGACCAGTGGCCCACTCTGGCTTTTAAGAATAGTAATAATAATTATAATGACCAACACTGAAAATTTACTACGTGCAATGTGCTAAGCACTGTTCTAAGCACACATTGCATATTTTAACTTATTCAATTATTGCCATAGTTCTCTGAGATAAGTATTGTTATTATCCCAATTTTATAGATGAGGAAGCCAAGGCACAGAGAGGTGACATAACTGGCCCAAGGTCATACAGCTAGAAGGTGGGGTAAAGGGGTTGAAAACTGGGCAACCTGGCACCTGAGTCTTTATTCTTAATCTCTTTGCAATAGTGCTGTGTGGTTGTCAAGTGATCCCCAAGGAGAAAAAAAGGAAGGAGAAATCTGGGGAATATGAGTAGCTGAAAAGTGGACTGTCACACAGGCTCGAGTGTCTCCATGGCTTGTACATAGAAAATATATTTGTGACCAAACTCAGACATGATAGGGTGGTCCAGATCTGCATGGAAATAGTAAGGAAGAGCTTCAAAACAGAGTGGTAGCTACAGGATGAGAAATATCAGCTCAGTACAACAAAGAACTTCCTCAAAGCACTAATCCAAAGACAGACTGGGTTGTATTGGGATGGGGGTGAGCTCCCCATTACTGGAAATATGTGAGCAGAGGAGAGAGAGAGAGAGATGTGATTATAGAAAGGCATCAAGCTGTGAACCGTGCCGTTATATTAACATACCAGCTTGGTGCACTTCTGGCGGAAACACAAAGTGAATCAAACAGAATGGTCCAATAAAAAATGTGAAGGTTTCGGCTCATTTTAGGAAAGCAGCATTTCCAAAGGAATGATCGTCAAATCCAAATTAACTCTTCCTTTTTCTTAAATATCCCATTCAGTTTGCAGTCACTGGAAGAGAGAGGCAGTCCAGATCCTTCAAAAGGACTTTGGGGTGAGAACTAGTTTGGAATCCAGGTTCTGCCACTGCCTGTGTGGCCTCGAGCAATTTACTTAACCAATCTGTACCTTGATTTCCTCATCCATGAAATTGTGATATTGCACCCGAACTTTCAAGGAGGTCATGCAGATTAAAGTTGCACACAGTAGGTGCCCAAGAAGTTATAAGTATGATTATAACTACAAAACACCTTAGGAGTAACCATAGCCAATAAGAGACACTGGAGAGCAAGTCAGACAAGATCTTCATGGTAAAAGTGAAAATATTGTCTAGGAATGTCTGCAGAGTGAACAGGATTTAGAGAATAAATTTGGAAAAAAAATTGTGCAAAATATCTGGTCAAGCTAAGGACAAATTTAATGCACAAAATTCACTTGAGGATAAAAGAAGAGGGTATAAATGTATGGGAAGTTATAGAACACAGTTTTGCTCATTTACGTACATACAAGTTTAATTTAGAGGATTTATGCCTGATTTGATCAAAGCATCTGGTCTGAAGACATACTCAACAGACATCTTTATATTTGAAATAATTTTTTCAAGGTTTTCTTTCTTCAAATATTTTAAAGGAAAAAAATAGAAAGACTCTTTGGAGTCATGCAGGTCTGGGTTCAAACTCTGGATTTGTTAATCATTTGCCATGTGACCTTAGTGTCTCTCAAACTCTGAACTTCAGTTCCCTCATTTGTAGAATGGAGATGGTAATAGCTACCTCACAGGTGGAGGTGGGCATTGACTGGGTTGAAGGCCCCAGCACTGTGCCTGCACAGTGTGTCTGCTCAATAAACAAGATCAATTGTGAATCCACAATGCCAAGTCAATATAACACATCTTAGCATGAACCCTTAAGCTGGCCTTGTCAGGGTATGGAATTGTCTTTTGTCTGAAATGAAGTTGGAATTAGTGAATTTCAAACTTGCTGGGCTTATAAAGCTGGGAACAAGTTCATTTTGTAGCTTCTGATGCAGGCTCAGGCCAGAGGAAATGAAGAAATAAATACCAGCCCTTGGTGAGGGTGTGGTACTACCACAGCACAAATGGGTCAATCTGTGAGTGATAGCACCACCTACTGGTGAAGAGGGATACTGCAACCCAGCTCTATTTGCTAACCAAAACACTCATCAGCAAAGAAAGAAGGAATATTTCAGGAATTGTTTATGTAAAATTCTAGAATCTCTGGAAATAGGAAGATTTCAAGTGATACCAGAGAACAGAAATAGCAGATGTAGGGAATAAGAAAGGCAGGAAAGGACTAACAAGGCAGAAGAGCCATATGATGCAAGAATGCTATCATGTTCAAATACTCAGCCAAGTTTTTCCAACTCAGTCTTTGGGATAACTGATGTTTTCCTTGCAGATAATACTTTATCTTTGGTTTCATGATAGAAGGAATATAATGGAAAAGCAGAATTATTTTATAGCTAACTTTATTGAAATGTATCTATTCCAATGTTATGGGAGACATACTGACAAAGAAACCCAATAAACATGTTTCCTTGTAAAGTGACTAGTTACAGCTGCAAAAGAGAGGAAGTCTGCCTACTCATCTGGCTCAAAGTTTACTAATGGGACCTGAGGAAAGTGGCTTTAAAAGCTCAGCAAAGGCTTTTAAAATTAGCGAGGGGTGGGGGGCGAAAAACAAGGCCGGACTTCTTAACTTACCTCTGTCATGCGGGGCTTGCGGGAGCTGGATGGCACAAGCCTTCCTGCCTCAGGATGCGGAGCTGTGGCCATGGTGTATGTCTCTTTGCTCACCTTCTGCTTAGACCTCAGGAGGGACAAAGCAGCTTTAGTGGAAACCCCTGGAAGGTTGGGGTTGTACAAACTTATGCACCAACCAGCGTAAACAGAGGACCTCCTATCTGCATGCTGGATGTGATTTGGCTTAATGTAGTTTAAATAGCACCAACTGACATTAGTGGTCGTGTGGAGGCTGGGGAACTGCAGTACCTTCTTTGAGTCCGTACCTTCTTGTGACTTGGCTGGTCTGGGGGATGTTTCTGACAGAGGCAGCAAGCTGGGAGGCGTCTGTAGAGGGAGGTCAGGTTGTTCCTTGGAATCTTCTTTCTTCACGCTCATTGGGAGCAACCCTCTTCGGTGAGGTTTGCCAGATGACTGGGCATATTCCTTAAAACCTTCTGAGCTTGTGGCCATCTCATGAGGCAATGTGGGGTGAGGATGGGGAGGAATTTCCTTTGGATCAGATGGATCTGAGGACAGGCTGGGCAGTGTTTCTAGCTCCCTCCTGCCCTGGCCCTGGCTGCCTAAGTGGGATTTCTCTGGCCTCTTCCCAGTGTCAGTTCTTGTAAGCCCCACACTGCATGGTTTTATCAGTTCAAGGTTTTCATCCGCTTTAGAAGCCTCCTCTTCCTTTACCCTTTTTTGCTGCTGGGTTTCCATGGTAAGTTCAAGGCTGCCAGCTGGTGAAAGGACACGTTTGCTTCCCCCTGCTGTTGATGAACTCCCCTCCAGACTCAAGACACTCTCTGATGACAGGGAAGTGCCTTTTCTTTCAGGTAATGTCACAGGCACTCTCAGGTATGGAGTTGGGAAACCTCTGCTTTGCTCTTCACTTACCCCAGCCAGTCCAGGCCCAACCTCATACACATCTGCCCTACATACAGTCGTCCCTTTGGGTGGGGGTTCCTCAAACTTGGGGAGAGCCACAGTTGCTGAGCTGCCTTGGGACTGGGTGACCAAGATCTGGGAGAGGGTGGTGTACATTGCGCTCCCATAGGATGGCATGTTGGTCTGGATACGGACGGGCACAACCAGGGACACCATGGTGTCTGGACAAGCAGGCAGGGCCAATGGAGGGTCTGATGTGGGTGCTGTAGAGCTAGCTGGAGGGGCCACAGGGGGCAGTCGGATGTCACTGCTATACTCTGTGCTGGGGGAGAGGCCAGCAGTTCCTGAGGCCAGCGGGGCCAAGCTGGTTTTGGTCTGGGACAGTTGGCTGTCCACATCACTGGGGAGCTGAAGTGCAAACTGGGATTGCAGAGGCAGAAAAAAACCAGAAGACAGTGCTGAGGAAGACGGGTATGGCATGGGGAGAAATGAAGGGGGCTGCCGGAAGGGGATGTTGGCTGGGTGAGGCACAAGCTGTGGGAGGTGGAGCTGGCTCGGGTGCAGAACAGTAGGCTGGAGAGGAAGTGACGGGGCTTGAAATAAGGAGGGAGGAAGCGGGGGCATGGAGTATGGTGAATAGAGGAGGCTGGACATGGCCTGGGTAGAGAAGAATTCTGAAGACTGCCCTGGCTCATGCTGTAAGAGGTTCTGGAAGGAGAAAAGGGAGACAGGTGGGGGCAGGTAGGGTTTCTCATGCAGGGGGAGCTGGGTAACAGGGTGGTGGAACACTTGCAGTGCTTCTGTGTAGGGTGGAGTAGACCCCAGAGGGGGCCTGTCCTGCCCCTGGCTCTTGCCCCCTGGATGCCCGCTGTGGGAGGTGGCCGCTGAGGGGATCTGGGGCAACAAACTTTTCGTGGAAGGCTGACTGGACAAGGGCTGTGGCTCCTCACTCTCCTGCCTTCCCTTGGGGGTGGCCTCTGGCTCCATTTCGGGAGGCCTGCTCAGAGAGGCCTGTCTCACCAAAAAGCATTTTCTTCTTTCTGGTGGGGCTGCTGTGGCTGGTGGAGCCACAGGGGCTGGCGCGGAAGGACCTGTCAAGGACAAGCTGCCATAGTCAAATGATTTGCTGCGAGTCTCAGGCATTGGGGCGGAATGGGAGATGTTGGGGCTCTGCTCTGAGGCCGACCTCCGCATCTCCCGGGTGTGTGAGTGGTGGCCGGGGACGGTCAGCATGTGGGTGCCCAAGGGTTTGGAGCGTGTGTCAGATGAGGGCCCGGGGGCCTCAGCTTTCCCGTGGTCTTCCCTCTCGAATGAGGCCGAACGGCTGGACCCACTCAGGGAGACACTGCTCTCCTGGCTTGGGCTGCGAGTCAGGGACACAGAGGACTCAAAGCTGGACTCCCCTGATGACTGGGCCATCTCTGCAAGTCGCAGCCTCTTCTTCTTGGGCGGTAGCTTCTCGGCCGGGAGCTGGGCAAGAGTTTGGCTGCGCTGGGGCCACTGGAACTCTTCTGTCTTCTCGGGTTCTTTAGGGGGCGGCTCAGGCTCCGCGTCCGGCCGGTCGGGCTCCTCAGTTACCAGGATCTCCGGAACCTGTATGTTGGGCTGGCGGACCAACTTGGGCTGCAGGGAATGAGCTGAGCGTCCGTGTGGGGCGGGAGGAGGTGATGAGAACTGGGTCAGAGACTTGTCTTCCCCTTCCAAGCCACTGGGCTGCTCTAGAGAGTCAGATTTCTCAAAGGAGCTGGTGTGCTGGATGACAGAAATTTCTTTGGACGTTGTTCTCCTCTCCTTCCCTGATTCGGAACTGGACCCTGGCTTGGGAGTCCTTGGCTGGAAGCTCGTGGGTCCCTCCAGGGAGGGCACGGATTTGCTTGGTTCTGCTGGTGACTTGGTGGACTCCAGGGGAAGGTCCCGAGCAGCATCTG
Source organism: Myrmecophaga tridactyla (assembly GCA_004026745.1). Taxonomy (NCBI): domain Eukaryota; kingdom Metazoa; phylum Chordata; class Mammalia; order Pilosa; family Myrmecophagidae; genus Myrmecophaga; species Myrmecophaga tridactyla. The sequence continues at coordinate 92,263 of PVIY010003013.1, forward strand.
ATGGCCCGGCACTGCCAAACTGACTTTTTGTCGACTCAAAGGCAGACGGCTCTTCTTCATCCCCAAGGCTTTTCTCTTTCCGCCTTTTTCTCAGGGGAGTAAGTTCCAAGGTGGTCCCCAGTTTATAATGCATCATCTGGGACCACGGCTCGGGCTCAGCCTGACTCTTTTTTGTTTCCAAAGGCGTGTGAGCACCTGCAGAGACAGGCTTTGTGATCTGGAGCTCTGAGCAATAGTATTTCTTATGGGCTTCGTAGTTATCCCTTTTCTTGTACCGAGCACCACATATGTTACATTCATAGATCACCCCTTTCGTTTTCAAACCCTTCTTGGTCTTTCTGGTCAGTTCGCTTTCCTTGGGTTCAGGTTCTTCGGTGGGTTTGGAAGCTGCATCTTTGCTACTTGGTCCAGCCTCCTCGGAACTGTACTCCCCTCCCAGGGGCAGTTCAATCGCCGGCTGGCGTTTCAGCGTCCGAGGGTGGGAGGTAAACACTCGACTGCGGCTCAGTGCGTCGGAGTCGGTGATGTGGTCATCGAAGGAGTAGCTACCTCGGAAGGTGTGCTGGGGGGCACTGATAGTGCAGGCGGCAGAAGGCATTGAGTGGCTTCTCAGGAGAGGCACGGGAGGGGTGGTGTTGGGTGGGTGCTGGAGGCTCAGCAGTGATTGTTCGGGCTTCACTTTCTCACTGTGGGATGACAGCGGCTCCCGGTAGAGGCTGGATTTGGGAGACTCCATGCTGCTGCGCCTCGACAGCGAGCTTCTCCTCGGCTTCACGCTGTCTATCTCGCTGGTGTCCACCACGGCCTCGTTGATGGTGATGAGCTTGGTGATGTGCTCGATGACCTGGGTCCGGGGCACAGACAAAGGCACCAGGCTGGGCTTGTCTTCGGTGGACAGGGGCAGCAGGGGCTGGGTCGAGGTGGCCGTCAGCACGGCGGGCCGTTGCCCGATCCGCCCACACTTGCCGAAGATGATCTCAGCATAGGACTTGGCGTTGGTGTTTGGGGGGCTGACCTGCTGCTCGGAGCTCTCGGAGCGGGAGAAGTACCCAGATTCGGTGCTCCCTTTGCTGCCCGGGCTCAGAAACGACTGCTCGTCGATCACCTTTTTCCTCTCGCTTAAGCGGAGGGCCAGCTTCTGCTTTATCGTGTGGGTGTCTTCAGGTTTCTGGCTCAGCGGGTGCTCGGATGAGGGTTCTGCAAACGGAGCGGGGTCCTCCAGGGGCTGGGACGTGCTGGATTGGGACAAGGAGCATCGCTCGTGGCTGGAGCTGTGGCCCCCAGTGCCGTACAAACTACTGGACAGGAGGGGGTGCTTAGGCCTGGGAGAGAGCTCGGAGGGGTGACTGGACGTGGCCCCGGCCTCTTCGTCTGAATCTGTGCTTTCTCCCTCGGTGGGCTCCTCGAACTCTTCTCCAGGAATCCTTTCCATCTCCAGGCCTGGGGGATACATCTCAGCCCCCATTCCCGAGGCCAGGCCTGCTTTGATGCGGTGGGCATGGGACTTCCTGTGCTTGTAGAGGTTACTCTTGGTCTTGAAGGAGAAGCCGCAGGGGCCGCAGGGGTAGGGCCTTTCGCCTGTGTGCGAGCGGATGTGCTTCTGGAGCACGCTGGGCTTAGCACAGGGCCGGCTGCAGTACTGGCAGATGTACTTGCCCGGCTTCTGTGGTTTCTTCTCCTTCTTGTGTGCCTCTTCTGCAGGCTTCAAGGAGACCTGGGAGGGGCGGGGCATAAAGACTTTAGGGATGCCAGGCAGGTCTTCGGGGGCAATGAGGGAAGTGTGGGAAGGGAGGAGCTGGCTCTGAGGATGAAGCCCAGGGGTCACAAAGGAGCCTGAGGGTCCAGGTCTCATGGGGTCCACCAGTTGCCAGGTGGACCCCTCCAGGAGATGCTCAGGTTTGCCCGGCGACATGAATGCTGGTGTCAGAGGGTGCTGTGGAAGCTGCGAGATGTGGACGGAGGCTTCGATGGAGGACCTTTTGGGGAGCTTCTGCTGCTGGCCCGTCTTCTCCTGAGAGCCTTCCCGAAGAACCGATGAGGGGCCTGGGAAGGGCTGCGGGGCTCGGAGCTCTTGGATGGGGCTTTCTTGGGTGGCAGCAGTGCCGCTGCTTGGATACGGGGTGCTGGACGAAATACTGGTCTGAATGGCCTCTCCTTTGGTCAGCCGCTTCCTGGGACTTCCCTCAGCCTTCTTGGTGCCCTTGGCACTTTGTTCAGGATCCATGACCTTCACAGAAACTTCAGATGCTATTCAGGGAGGGTTGGGGCAGGCTGCATTTATGAATGATCCAAATGTCCCAAGAAGGCGCCTGGCTTTGGCCACATTGGTCAGGTGCTGCAGAAACCCAAAGACGGCTTTGGGAGGTTTTTGTTGTTGTTGTTTTTGCAAGTGTCACTGGCTGTGAGAGAACTCAGAGCAGGTCATCAGGGTCCAAACTATTCATATTGGTGAGGCATGACCCTCTACTTGGCAGACAGAAAACGCACCAAGGCTTTCTGCCTGAATGTCTGTCTTGAAAACGTCATGAAGGATGTCAATATCGCCATTGTATTATTTCACTTGGCAGTGGTGAGCGACCCCCACGAGTCCCCTGTGTGCTATGTGAACCGTTGAAGGTTGGAGACATTTGGGTCCATGGCCCAGTCATCCCTGGTCCCGGCACAAGGGAAGCCACACTGGATGCTGAGGGTGGCTTCGTTCCAGCCTCTTCTCCCCTTTAGTCCCGTGTTGGAGATCAGCGGCCACAGAGGAGAAGTCAGGCTCTTCTGCCATCACAGGACCAAAGGACACACACACGGAAACACACACAAGAGAAGAGAGAGTTACTCTAATTTGTCCACAGCTGTCTCAGTGTCAAACCTGACTGACATCCATAAACGCTTCACCAGGGAACTCAATCAGAAGCCCACAGTTCCCAGGGCTGCCTGCCCAAATGCCCCAAATGCTTGTCTGCTTTTGGGTTGGTGTTTGAGTGATCTGTGGCTCTGAGAACTGTGGCTGTCGAGGGTATCGGGAACAGAGGGCCGGGTGAGGCTCTAGGAAGTACGAGTGAGTTAGAGGCAGGAAACCTGGGTTCCAGCCTCTGTGCTGCCAATGGGTTGTGAGGCTCTCTATGCCTCAATTGCCTAATCTGTAAAATGGGTAACAATAATTTCTGCCTCAACAGTGCCTCAGGGCTGCAGTGGAGGCCAATTAGATAATGGATGTGGATGCTGCTCAGATGATTAACAAGTCTGTGAGATTCAAATAATTCTCTCTCAAAAGGCAGGATCCCTCCAACACTGTGACATATCTTGGAAGGGCAGGTGGTTTCATCTATGAGTTAAAAATCACCCTCTCTACATTTACTTCCTTTGTGTGTTTCTTTTTCATCTTGGTCTTACAAAGGATTCAAGGTAACACGCAATAAAATATTTGTAAAACAATGACAAACTAAATAAATATAAGACAACTGTAGGTCAGAATAATGAATCAGAGCAAAAGAAAATGTAAAGAAGGCAGGAAGTCAGGATTGGAGGGGAAAAAAGTCACACTGTTATACTAATCACAAGTGACTACAGCATTTCAATAGTTCACTATATATTTACATCTGAGCTTCCTAGCAGCTAAAGAGAAAAGGGGTGTGGGTTCTTACAGAGTCCATATAGCCAACGAGGAAGAAACATCTACGTTCCCTGAGAGAAGCAAAGTGCTGCTCAAAAGACACTTTCTCATATGGTATTTCAGAGGGGGCAGTGAATGATGCAGGAAATGATACATGTTTTTAGTGATATCCCTCCAGTAAATGAAGGGATTATTTTGTTTGTGTTTGTTTTGTCAATGGAAGGCCAAAACACAACTAGCAAAGGCCAGTCTTTGAGAGGTTAAAGGTCTTCTCCTTAGAGGGTGGTCAAGGAGTCCACCTTAGCAGAGAAGGTAAATTCCCTTAGCAGAGAAGGTATCCTCCCAAAGCAGGCTGCATGTAGGGAAGGCAGGGAAACGTCATTTCGTCATATCCCACAGCCAACAGGGTGACCACAGAAAAGTATCATCCAAACTGGGGCACTCTTGAGAGTGAAAGAGGGCACTACTAATAATTATGGTGGAACAACAGGAATAAACCAGGACTGTGCCGAGCAAGCTGGGACAGTTGTTCACCCTTGCAATCAATAGCTACCTTGTGACCCAACTAGGTACAAATGCTAATAGTCTCTGGGTGTCTCGTATAAACTTTTGATCTTTCATCTTTACTATGAGGATTGAAATTACACCATGGACTCATGGAAAGATTCTTAGAGATCGGTATCGAGCCAAACCCTTCGCTTGACAGATGAGAGGATTGAGGGCTAGAAAGATGAGCATTACAGCAGCCCTCCTGACCCCCGGCCAGGGCTCATCCACTGCCCCAGTAAACATTCTCCATGGGTTCTGGGCCACAATGGACAAGGCAGTATTTGGCTCCCTGTTCTGTGGAAGTACTACCTTGGCTGTATCCACAGCAAGGAGTGGAAGTGGGTATCTGGAGTGGGAAGAGCAAAGCAGGCTTTGTGACTTAAGTAGTAGCCTTGCTGCAGTGGCTGGAAAGGAGAGATGGGGAGCCTGGTGAAGGTGCTGGAGCCCATCCTGGTGATATCCAGGCTGTGCTTGTCCAAGCTTCAAGGGGCAGAAGGGGTGGGTCATCTGAGAACCAGACACCTGGACATCCTCTCCAGTGCAGGTGGAGACCTGTTGTCTGTGCTAGTTTGGGAATCCTGGGCCTGGCCTCACCTCTGTTGGGGAGAGGTCCTGGGTGCTGTGCATGGATAATAAAGGATTGACTGCACTTACTATTTCTATTGACCCGTTCATGCAAGGATCTGAAAACCCCCAACTGCTAGTGAGTGGCAGACTTTGCTTCTTCATATGCATGGATGGGACCCTGGGTGGTGAAATTATCAATCTCAGTGGGAATCAGTTGGCCAGTGAGAAACCTACATTGCCAAGACCTGTGGTTCTCCTTTCAGCAAGCCTCGTGACTCTCCCAGGGGCAGGTGGGTACCCGGCGGCTGGGATTTAGGGCACTTCCCAGGGCCAGGTGGGAGAGGCAGGGTGGAGGAGGGAGACAGTAAAGGGACTGTCTTGTCACCAGATATCTCACTGAGCCAGCCCTCCTTGTATACATGTGTGAGCTCCAGGAAAAAGGAACCTCCTGCCTGCACCCAGAGCAACAAGGACACATCTGATTGTCGGTTGTCCAGAGCAGAGAGGACTGGGGAACCAGAATGCCCACCCCTTTGTTCTACATACCTGGCATCTGAGTGATGGTAGGGAATGACCAGCACAAGGCCACAATGGTGCTTGAACTTCTGGGCCAGGGCTCTCTACTACCTTGCTTTTGACCATGCCAGGTCTTAGTTTCTTAAAAGGGATGGTGGGAGAGAGGGAACTGGGATAATGGGTACAGAGATAGGAACAAACCTACAGACCCAGGGACATCTCAGCCATGCGCAGGTCTTACAATTCAGATTTGATATGAATCCTTTATTACTTAACTCTTTAACTCCTTTAGAATAACTGTTTCTAATCACTATGACCAAGTGACATTAAGAAAATGACTCTTTTCTACCTTCTGTGGTTATGAGCATATGTGTGAAATTTCCATATAAACGTGAAGTGACAGAGAAAGCCTCTTCTCTGGGGAACTGGAGATGGCATCTTCAAAAGTCACCAGGGAAATGTGGTCAGAGCTGGAGGGTTTCCTTGACAGGGCCGAGGAGCTGGGTCAACAGGGGCATGAGCCTCCGGCCACAGGGAGGACAGATGTCCTCTGTTGACAGTCACAGAATGATGTGAGGTCCACGTTGGCTGCCACAGAGGCCACAGCCATCAGACAGCCCAGCTTAGCAACCAGCTTAGAACCATGGGGAGAACCTGAGCTTCAACAGGCTATTAGTTAACATGTCTGGCAACTCAGCTCCCACTTCCCAGAAGCTTCTATAGTCTAGCTGTTAGAACAGCTCAACAGGGACCACAGTTGGGGCTGGAGCCATGAAGACCTTAGGGGAGTGGGAAGTGACAGAGGAGCCAACAGGGCCAAGGAAAGGTGGCCTGAAGCTCTGAAACCAAAGGCACCTTTGTATCCAAGGAGCCAGGATGGCATGGCTATAGCCCAAAGGGGAAAGCCCAAAGGACTTTACCAGAAGGGAGATATAATTCTACTAGTTTTGGCAAGAAGCCGGCTTGACTCTGCCCTGGGTTGATGATTGAGGGGCTAGGACCACCAGCCAAGTTAGACCAGGCTGAGTCCATGCAGGGTCAGGGGCCTGATGCCTATGGGGCTGTTAGATCAATCTCCCCAAACTTGTGGGGTTTAATAAAGTTTTTCTCTGTTGCAACCCAGTTATACACACATACAGACACAAACACACAAACAAGCCAACACAGCAAAATCTGGTCAAAACTTTACTGACAGTAATAAAACATACTGATCTCAAAATGCCAGGAAAGCAAGACTTTCTCCTCTCTTCAATAACTGGGAACCCAGGACAAAAGCCTACAAAGGGAGGTAAGCAATAAGTACTCTCACTTAATGACCCAACAACTGAACCAATTCCCCTGCTGAGAATCTCTGTGTGTGCTCCTGTTTGCATGTGAGATGGGGCAGGCAGAATTCTTATTCTGCAAAGAAAAGTAAAAGTGGCTGGGGCTCCGATGGCAGTGAGACAGTCCAGGATGTAAGGACGGGGCTTGGAGATCAGCCAGGAGAACGTGGTCACAGAGTCACAGAAGGAAGTCTAGACAAAGAGGGCCCAGGCTGAGGGTGGGACAGAGGCTCTGGCTGAAAATAGGGAACCTGGCAGAGACAGAAAATGTCTTCCATTAGCCATTCCCACTGCTTCTTTTAGTAACAGAAGCCTCCATGAGCTTTAGCTGCATCTATGGCCACCCATAGCACCAACTCCTTTGCTGCTAGTTCTGGCCAACTTCTAGGCTGTGTCCGGGGTGGTGTGTGTGTGTGTGTGTGTGTGTGTAAAAAGCACTTGTCCTCCACTTGCCTGTTTTCTCAGAAAGGAATATGGGTGTGATGGTGGTGGCCAACCCTGACCACATGGGTGAGGACATCACTCCAAGGGAGTCCAGAAGACTGGACAACTTGTGAAGCAAAGCCACCCACCTCCTGGACTGCCTACCAGTGTGGATTCTATCCAAGAGAGAAACAAACCTTCTAGGCCACAGTTACTTGGTCTTTCTTGGAACAGATGACCAGTCAATGTGGCCCAAGGCAGAGCAGCTCTTTCCTGTAAGGTCTGAATTCTGGTTTCAGTTCCTGCCAGATGGATGAGTCACACAAGCAGAGTCCTCATCTTGAACTCATGGCACTTTTGGACCAATGACCTCATCTGATTGTGAGAGGAAACTGAGGCCCAGAGAAGAAGCATAATCTGCCCAAGGACAGCCAGGTGGTAAGTCTTCAGGCCAAAGTGAGGGAAATTCCTGAGTCCTCCTATTCTCTGTTTGTGGCCATTTTCCCTGAACAGCAGGTGCTGCCTGACATTGATTCAGCATCCCTGGTTGAGCAGCTCCCCCTCCACAGGGGTAGTGAGCAGGGTGACTGGGGAGAGCCGGCAGGCTCCATAGCTGGGTCTCCTCACCACAGCTGGGTTGCATGCCAGGGCCCACTCCACCTTTCTCTGGGGTCTGAGGGTTTCCTCCCTGTGGGAGTTAGATTCAGGTGTCAACTTGGCCAGGTGAAGGTGCCTAGTTCTATTGCTGTGGACATGAGCCAGTGGCATGTGAACCTCAGCTGTTGCTGATTACATGCGCAGTCAGCTAGGAGGCGTGCCTGCTGCAATGAATGATGTTTGATTTAACTGGCCGGTGCTTAAATGAGAGAGCGCAACGTAGCACAGCCCAAGCAGCTCAACATACCTCACCTCAGCACTCGCAACTCAGCCCAGGCCTTTAGAGATGCAGAAAGGAATCAACCCAGGGAAAGTTGTTGGAACCCAGAGGCCTGGAGAGAAGGCCAGCAAAGATCGCCCTGTGCCTTCCCACATAAGAAGGAACCTCAGTTGAAAGTTAGCTGCCTTTCCTCGGAAGAACTATACATTAACGAAATAAATCCCCTTTTATTGAAAGCCAATCCATCTCTGGTGTGTTGCATTCCAGCAGCTAGCAAACTAGAACACTCCTGCATGGGAAAAGCAAAGAGGCCTGGAGTCACTTTGGCCACAACGGGGTCACTTTGGCCACGACCTGCAGCAAAAAGCCCTGGAACACAGCTCTGCTGTGTGACCCTTGCAAGTCACTTCCTTTTCTGGGCCTCTGTTTTCCCTCTATAAGATGATGAAGAAGGGCTAAATAATCTTGAGGGTCACTATCCAGTTTTAAAAATTCTGGATTTAGGATTCTAAGACAAGGTGGAAGTGTGGCAGACTGTGAAAACCATTGGCCAACTTTCTCATTTCTCTCTGGCTGACAGCACTATTGATCTTAAACTGGGGAAGAATCCCACAGGGCAAATTAAGCCCCACATTTTGGTCAGGTCCTGGTCAAGGTGATTATATATCTTGGGATACGTGCTGTTACAAACTTCCCAGTGGGATAGGTGAACTGGCAACAGTCCCATTGGCTACTCTGGGGGGAGGGCTAGGGAAGGAAACTGTGCCAGCCTCAGCTATGGTTGCTGACGCCAACACTGCAGGAGATGAAGTGCTGCCTCTATCTTGGCCAGATGCTGGACTCACCTGCAGGATTCTGATCCCACTGAGGTTGGGGTCACCCACAGCTCCCTATAGATCAGCAACCAGGGGCGTTTGGGACAGAGCAATCTGTCTCTGCCTGGGAATTGGTGTGCATCCCTGCTCTCCAGGGCCATTGTGCAGAGCCCAGGCCTCCTCGACGCCGGACCCCTGGCCTGATCTGCCCCCTCTTTCCCTGACTTTCATCCCCCCATCTACTCCCAACCGTTTCATCAACCTCTGAGTCTAGGTATCTCTGCTTCCTGCATCTTCTCCGTGTTCCATTCCAGGGACTTTGTCTAGACCTGCAGCTCCAAAGACTGACTCCAAAACAGAAATAATGGATGATTTCTCCTTCTTTAAAATGGTTTTTAATGAAAAGTTACTTGAAGATTCTAAATCCTATAGAATTGTACTGCCTCCTACTTTCTCTCTCTGCATTCCCCTGTTCCCCTCCTCCTCCTTCTCCAAGGAGCAATGCTTAGTTTTATACATACTTCCCAACATCTTAATGCATTTATGTAAATATGTGTGTATATATTGGGTTTTCTATATAAATGAAGAAAACATATTATACATCTCAATCAGTGACTTGCTTTTGTTTTTTGTCTTTTTTTAAACCTACACTGCATGGATATCTTTGCTTTCCTCTTTCTGGGAGCAGCACAGAATTTCATCTTGGAGTGTACTCTAAGCTAGCTGGTCCCCTGTGAACAGATATGATGGTTGTCTCCAGCTTCTTCTATTCCAAGAAATGCTATAAAGAAAATCCTTCACATATTTGCATGAGTACACCCAAAGGATACATTTCTTTAAGGGGAAAAGCTTGGTCAAGGGAATGTTCCTTGAAGCTTTTGATTGGCACTAACAAATAGCTCTTCCACCAAAGGACCAATTTATACTACTACTGATAGTCGAAAGGACCGTTTCCCCAAACCCTTGCCTACCTGGAATAAAACCAATCTCTTTAATATTTACTAATATGAAAGGCAAAATGGGCATATCAGTTTCCAATTACTGCTGTAGCAGATTACCACAAATGTAATGACTTCAAACAACACACACTTATTCTCTTAAAGTTCTGGAGGTTAGGAGACCAAATCATTGGGCTAAACTATCAAGGTGTCAGCAGGTATACGTTCCTTGCTGGAGGCTCTAGGGGAGAATATGTTTCCTTGTCTTTTCCAGGTTCTAGAGGCTACCTGCATTCCTTGGTTCATGGCCCCTCCTCCATCTTCAAGCCGGCTATGGCTGGCCGCATCTTTCTCACATGGCATCCCTCTGACACGTGCCTGCCTTCCTGTGATTACACTGGCTCTATGCAGATAATCCAGGATAATCTCCCCATCTCAAGATCCTTCACTTAATTCACATCTGCAAAATCTCATCTACCATGTAAGGTAATATATTCACAGGTGTGGGAAGTTAGGACTTGAGCATCTTTGGAGGATGTAGGCATTATGTGGCCTACCATAATGATATCTTATTTTTTTAAATCTGTGTTTCTTGATCTCTAGTGAGGTTTAGCATTTTTGCATAGCTTATTACCCAATTACATTTATTCACCTCGGAACTCTTGTTCATATCCTTTGACTATGTTTCTATTCCATTGTAATTTTCCTATTGATTTATATAAACTTTTGATATTGAGGTTATTAAGTATATAATAACATATATATACATATATATACAGCAAATATTTTCTCCTCATTCATCTTTAACCTTGCAGTACAGAAAAATTTTGTTTCTATGTGTTCAATTTTATCATCAGTTTTTTTCTTTATGACTTTTAGATTTCATGTCTAAGGTTATTTTTTAAAATGTCACTCAAGGGCGGGCCATGGTGGCTTAGCAGGCAGAGTTCTCACCTGCCATGCTGAAGACATGGGTTCGATTCCCAGTGCCTGCCCATGCAAACAACATAAAAAAAAGTCACTCTATTTTCTTCAGCTCTTTTGTGATTCATTTTCCTCCTGCTCTTCCATTTTCACCTTGGTTCCATTTGGTACTTATTTTGGTGTAAGGAGTGAGGGAAAGATATAGCTTTATTTTTCCAATATAGTAAGCCAGTTGTTCTAATAACAATTAAAGGGTCCACCCCCCACCTGAAATATTCTGGGGTGTCTTCTAAAAGCAGAGATTCTAGCTCCATTCCAGAGCCAAATAGAATCTCTAGGCTCAGGGACCTAGAATATATATTTTTACAAAATTCCCCATGTACATCTGGCATATACTTTCTTTTCAACAGCCCAGTATTGAACTCTCCTGCCTTCTACAATCTCTTTGCCTCCATGTCCCCAAGCTTCCCCCACCCAATCAATCCCACCGTTCGCTGTGGAAAGAGAAATCCCCAATTGCCAACCTCATTAAGGCTTTCCTTTTGTCAAGAACTTTCCAATAGCTTCCCATGGCAGACAGTTTCAGCCAGTGGCAATTCACTCCCATCATGAACAGGCCGCACCCAGCCTCCCCAGCCTCTTCTCTCCCGACCCTACACTTAAAACTTTGTGTCAACTCTGACAAACGCGCTCCCGAACTCTCTGCCGTTACACACTGCTTTCCTTCCACATGAATTGCCCTCCTACCCTGCTTTCCCAAATGGCCCTTCATAGCCTAGTTCACATCATCTCTTTCTACCCTGCACTCCCTCTCCCTGCCCTTCTGTGTCTTGCCCCAGGGCTGAGACAGCACTGATAATGCACTGGTATGACCCTATGGGCAATGGAGATACTAGAATGCGTTCATACCAGTTGGTATATAACCATTTCCCCAAGTCTCCTCCCCGTGCTCCTACCCTCTTCGGGATCACCCTGGACATCCCCACGGTCCAGCAACCAAAGGGTTAACACATGGCCCTGAAAGGGCCTTAGAGACTTCTCTCTAACTGATAGGTCTGGAATGCCTTTCAGAGCTATTTTGTTTGAGAAACCAGCTGTGTATGAGTGTGTGTGTGTGTGTGTGTGTGTGTGTGTGTGTGTGTGTGTGTGTGGCGGAGTGGAGGGGCTTCTTCCTCTCTTGTTGTCTGCACTCTCTCCTCTCTTACCCAGGTTCATGCAGTCTCTGATGTCCTCAGCCCCTGAGGCCTTGGAAGTTGACCTGCATTGGGAATACAGGGCATTTCCTGTGGACCCACTACTCAGGACTGACCTCAGGGGGAGATTGAGCCAGTTAAGTTCTAGAGGTTCCCCAAACTGGGGAACAGGCTGAGAAAAGGGTCTGGGGACTATTTCCACAGAGGAGTCAGGGAAGGCTTCTAGGAGGAGGAAGGTATGCTTGAATGGGCCTTGAATGATGAGAAAACTGTTGGTTAGGTTTGGAAGAAAGGCACTCTGGTCCAGGTGGAAGGTACAACTAAAGTGAAGCAGATGATGCTGGAATGTGGCCACAGGGAATGTTGAATTTGCTACCCCGTCCTGGGCATAGCTTTGGGGCCCCCAGGTCCAGAGCATCCCAGGCAGTGACTGCACACACTAGGGACATTCTAGGCATCTGGTGGAGTCTCCACACATGTCCTCCTAGGCCCTAGAATGACAGGGAAAAGCCCCAAACTCTGAAGGCTCAGTTATGACAAACAGATCTTCTAACAGAGCTGAGGTCAGTGACTAACCCTCAGGAAGAAGGCGGAAAGTATCTAGGCCTGATGTTGCTGGGCTAAACCCCCCAACTTGACCTAGAAAACAGGCCTATCCTAGGGTTCAACTGTCTGCATTGGAGTAGTTTTCTAGTAATTCAATAGGTCAAACAGTTCTGCTTTCCTGGACGTCAAGCATGTCTGCCCTTGGGTCAGGCCTCTGACTTGTCTCTCCCTGGACTGGGCAGGGGCTGGGCCTTATTCATCTTTGTATTTTCACTGCCTTGTACAGGCCTAAGAACTGAGTAAAACGTTGAAAATATTTAGAAAAATACTTTAGCAAACACCAGCCATGTGCCAAATCTATGCTGAACATTAAGATATTGATCCGTACAAATGCCCTCTTTTTGTAGATGAGGGAAGTGAGCCTCAAAGAACTGACGCTAATTTCTTCAAATCATATGAGAGAGGACAGACTCTGCATTTGAACCCAAGCACAGGCCAATGCTGGAGAAACCCCCAAGGGCTCTGACCTTGGTCAGAACTGGCCAGATGGATTCTGTCTTCCTCCACGATGCCCCTTGTCCTCCAGGAAGTCCTCCCTGGTTAACTACAGCCACCTTCCCAAAGTCTCCTCCCTATGGACAAATCTCTCTGTGTGGTTAGGTTAACCTCAGGGCTGTTTCTTGACAAATGCTTCCCCTCCAACAGGGAGTGATGGATAATTCACTGCGGTAGAAGCTCCCAAATCATTTTCCATGGATGACTGTGGTCTCCATGTTCCCACGTTTTCTCCATCTCCCTTCCAGTCCCAAGACCCAGACAGGGCCCGGAATATCTGTACACTGGGCAGAAAGCAAATTCTATTCATAGCAAAGAAAAACCAAGGCAATCCTGGCTGAGTTACACCATGCTGGTGCTTGTCTTCCTGTTAGAGCCAAGGACCAATGCAGAATTGACATCACTAGGGGAGGATGAAATCTCCGGCAAAATCCCCATGGGAAACAGGAGCACATTTCATAGTCAAGACCAAGCCATGATGCAGCCAGACCTGCACTCTGCCAGACCTGCAGAAGCTCAGACTTACCCCTGATTATCTGTGGTTGTGATAACTCAGAGGAAGATGGTCTAAACCAGTGTCCTGTGTCTGGACCCAATAACTGAGCTCCCACTCTGGGTTGGGGCTGTTCTTAGGGCTTTGCATGAATTAGCTCATTTATTTCTCACAATAATCCTACCAGGCAGGTACTGTTATCCCACTTGACAGAAGAGGAAACTGAGGCACGAAATCACACTGCTGGTAAGTGGCAGAGCCGGAGCTTGAACCCAGGCCACCTGCAGGGGGGACCCTCAAGGCAGCAGGGGCCACACGAGCCTCGCAGACAGGACTTGGCTGAGCTCTGAATCACAGTCTTAACACTTTGGGCAACCAAACACTGTTCCTAGCATCCTTCCTTTCTGTGATTTGGCTGAGCATTTTTTTTTTCACCCTGAAAAGAATCTACAGTGGTTAAGTCTGGCTTGCCTTGAAACTGATAATGAACTGAGGTCAGGGGCTGGAGCCTCTCCTCAACAGGGCCGGGTGATGCCCAGAGGCTTGTACTTAATCAATCTACCAAGTTATCAATTGCTAAATTTCCAGGGATCGATTAGTCCATCTCACCATTTACTCAAACCCAGCGAGATCTGGTAAGGATTAAAAGAGGCTTCTGGACACTGGCGAGAACTCGAGCACCAATGCACATAACTGGACCTATTTACCTTAAATGGTCCTGGAAGTGCTTGAGGTGAAACAGCTTAAGAAAATGAAGGCCGGGCATGGGCAGAAGACTCATCTTCTAGCCATTGTGTTCTGACAGTCTCTCATCCATGCTACCCAGGAAAGACCTGCCTGCAGTCTACATTTTGTACAGTAACTTGCTCTCTTAGCAATTTCCAGCAGGTCTCTAGCTGTGTTCCTCTGATGGCATTTTGTTTCCACACAAGTGCCGTGGGACAAAAGGTACCTCCTTCCCATCTACATCTAACAATACCTGCATCTACAGGCAGATACCTTCAAATTTTCCTAGCAAGTTTAGTTTTTTTCTGTTTACTAGGAGGTACATTATTCCGAATACACTATCACATACACACACTCACAAATGCACACACACACATATACCACACAGTAGAATAAACTATAGAATAAGGACAAATGACCAGCGAGACTTGGTGATATGCAGGGTAGTCCAATGTGGATAATGGCAAAAGTGTGGTCTGCCTGTGGTCTCTACCGTCCTTGCCCACATAGTAAGATGGACATAACCATCCTAATAATGATTCAGCAGGTACAATGATCACTCTGCAACTCATTTCTTCATTAATTCACTGAGTTTGCAAGCATTAACTGGATCTTTTCTATGCTAGGCTACTACTATGAAAATAGACATAAATTATAGACCTTACATAAAACTAAAGAAATTAAGACAATATAGTATGAGAGAGAGATCAGTGAATACAGAATAAAGAAACGAACCTCCACACTTGACTCCTACCTCACGTTATATGCAAAAATTAACCTGAAATGGATGATAGGCCTAAGTAGGAAAGATGAAACAATAGTTTCTGGAAGAAAATATTTTCATGACTTGGGGTCAACAAAGATTTTTCACAGTTCACAAAAAGCACTAAGTATATAAAATAAAGGATTGATTAAATTAGGCTTCATTAAAATTTAAAACTTCTGTTCATCAGAAGACACGAATAATAGAGTAAATAGACCAACTACAAACTTGGAGAGGTTATCTGCAACATCATATCCAGAGAATATAAAGAATTCCTATAAGTTAGTAAGAAAAAGGTGGACTACCCACTCGGAAATGGCAGGGGATTATAGGCACATCAAAAAAGAGATTATTTGAAGGGTGCACAGGTAGTTCAGTGGTTAGAATGGCCGCCTTTCATGCGGGAGACCCAGGTTCAATTCCCGGACTGTGCATTCAAAAGAAAAAAAAACAGATTATTTGAATGGCCAATAAGCATATGCAAAGATGTTCAAAAGCCTTACTCATCAGGGAAATAATTTTAAATTAAGTTTAATACACACTGGAACAACTAAAACAAAACAAAACTAACTGATAATACCAAGTGTTGGCAAGGATGTGGAGCAACTGGAAGGAACTGTTGCCCAATGGTAGTAGTAAGGTAAAGAGATACAATCATTTGGAAAATTAGTTGGCAGAATCTTCTACAGGCAAACACATATCTACCCTGTGACCCAGAAGTTCCACTCCTAAGAATATTACCTACAGAAATACATATGTATATTTGCCCCAAAACACAAGCATGTTCATAGCAACTTTATTCATAATAGCAAAAAAAAACTGGAAACAACCCAGATGCCAACAACAAATGGAATGAATAAACTGTGGTGAAGTCATATAAAAATGACTACACAGTAATAAAACAACAAAGTGCTGTTATAGACAACAATATGGATGGATCTCAAAGTTGTAGCAGTACATGAAGGACATGAGGCTACAGGCTGTATGATTTCATTTAATTGAAGTATTAGAACAGGTAAAACTAATTTTATGGCATTACAAATCAGAATAGTGGTTGCCTCTGGTGGGATAGGTGGGTATTGACTGGGAAGGGGTGTGAGGGAACTTTCTGGGGCGACAGAATGTCCTAGATCTTGATCTGGTTACATATATATCACCTGAGTATATATGTTTTATGCATATGTAAAAACTAATCAAGTTGTACACTTACGATTGTGCACATTATATCTCAACTAGGAAAAAAAACGACATGGACTTTGCACTTGAAAAATACAAAACCTAGAAGGAGAGAGACACAACAAAACCAGAAAATAAGCTATGGTGGGTGGCATGATAGAAATAGGTCCTGAGGACAGTTGGGAGGGGCTGACTGCTGAGGGTGAGGAGAGAAGGCTTACTCGGGCAGGCTTTAGAGATACATATTCCGGACCGAGAAGGTTGAATGGGATTTCACCAGGCAGAGAAGGGCCTTAGTGTGGGCAAAACCATGAAGATGTTGGAGGAGACCCTGAGTGAGTGGACAGATGTGTTTGGATGGCACAAGTTACTGAGGAGTACAGTGCTGGTGTGGTATGTTCATGGGGTCAGTTTCTTCTAAAATTACTTATTGCCCTCAAATCTGATGTTTTCCAGGCCTCAGACTCCAAAACCATTTTCACTAAGTACAGTATTGACTCTGCTATGAAAGCTTGTGAATTTTTTTGTTTGCATTTACTTTCTCCCCCAACTTTCTTTCATACCATCTGACAATTTTTGATAGTTATATAGTTTGGGTTGTTTCAGCAGTTGCCTTTTAACACTTTGAAATAATATGCTTAAATGCTATTTCTGTCTGCTTTAGATCGTATCTATTCATTTCCTGCTATGAGCAATGAATAAATTTATACACATTCTGTTCTATTCTCCTCCCTTTCTTGTCTACCTCCAAATTTTTGTTAGTTATATAATATTATTTTTACATTTCAAGGTACATAACATTTACTGTCTCTTTTATATTATAATTAAATCTGACCTATATGTTAATTCTAAAAATTGAATTTAGAAAACATGACTATGAAAATATAATTCCTTGTGGAATCAATCAAGTATGACTGGACTGAGAGAGGGAAATGTAATCCCACATTAATGAAACGTTGTCACCTCTTCCGTGAGTCAAGGGCCAATCAACCTTCCTTCAGTGTTTTAACAGCTTCCTTTACACCTTTCTGATTTACATCTCTCTTTTTCTGAATTCCTTTTTATGATTGACAGAAATGACTCCAGGAAGCTTTTTGTTCTTTTCTTTCAGAAGATATAAACTTTCTGAACACCCGCATATATAAATGTCTTTCTTTTGCTCTCAAAATTTGATGGGCATAGAATTCTCAATTCTGTCTTCCAGCACTTTTTGTCTTTTTTTTTCTTATTACAGAAGTTATTGGTTTACAGAGCAATCATGCACAAAATACAGCATCTCCATATACCCTATTATTAACACCATGTTTTAGTGTGCTACATTTGGTACAATTGATGAAAGCACATTTTTATAATAACACTATTAACTACAGTCCATGGCTTAGCTTAGGGTTCACTGTTTGTGATGTGTAGTTCAATGGATTTTTTCTTTTTTAATTTTACTGTAGCACCGTATATACAACATCAGATTCCCTTTTAACCACATTCAAATGTGTAATAACGTGCTGTTACTTAGGTTCACAATGATGTGCTACCATCGCCACCGTCCATTATGAAAGCTTTTCCATCATCTCAAATAGAAACTCTGCACGTTTTAAGCCTGGACTCCCTATTCTCTAACCTTACCCCATTCCCTGGTAATCTGTATTTTCTATTCTGACACTATGAGTTTGCTTATTCTACTTATATCAGTGAGATCAAGCATATTATTCTTTTGGTGTCTGGCTTATTTCATTCAAACATGGGGTCTTCAAGCTTCATCCATGTTGTCACATGTGCCAGAACTTCATTCCTTTCTATGATTGATTAATTTTCCATTGTGTATATATCACATTTTGTATATCCATTTTTTGATTAATGGCCACTTGGATTGCTTCCACCTTTTGGCAATTGTGACTAACGCTGCTATGAATACTGGTGTGCAAATATCTCTTCAAGTCTCTGCTTTCAATTCTTTTGGGTATATACCTAGAAGCAGGATTGCTGAGTCATATGGTAATTCAATCCTTAACTTTCTGAGCAACCACTGAACTATTTTCCACAGCAGCTGTATCATATTATATTCCCACCAGTGAAGAATTGTGTTCCTCTTTTGCCACATCCTCTTCCACACTTGTAATTTTCTGTTTTTTTTTTTTATAGCCATTCTATTGGGAGTGAAATGATACCTCATTGCGGTTTTCATTTGCATTTCCCTGATGGCTACTGATGTTGAGCAACTTTTTTTTTTGATGTTGAGCAATTTTTCATGTGCTTTTTTTAGCCATTTGTAGATCTTCTTTGGAGAAATGTCTATTCAAGTCTTTTTACCGATTCTTTATCTGTGTTGTTTATCTTTTTGTTATTGAGTTGAAGGATTTGATTATATATTCAGGACATTAAACTTTTATCAGTTATGTGGTTTTCAAATATTTTCTTCCATTGTGAAAGCTGTCATTTTACTTTTATGGTAAGGTCCTTTGAGATGCAAAAGTTTTTATATTTGATGAGGTCCCATTGATCTATTTTTGCTTTTATGACTTATGTTTTGGGTGTAAGGTTTATGAAACTGTTGTCTTAACACAAGGTCTTGAAGATGCTTCCCTATGTCTTTCTTCTAGGAGTTTTAGTTTTGATTCTTACATTTAGGTCTTTGACCCATTTTGAGGTGGTTTTGTACATGGTGTGAAGTAAGGGTTCACATTCGTTCTTCTGCAAATGGAGATACAGTTTTCTTAGCACTTAGGATAGAAGAGACTTAGTCTTTTCCGCTAGGATAGAAGAGACTTATTTGCTTCCTTGTCAACAATCAGTTAGCCATAAATATGAAGGTTGATTTCTGAGCTTTCAATTCAATTCCATTTATATGTCTGTCCTTTTACCAGTCCCTTGGTGTTTTGATTACTGTGGCTTTGTAATAAGTTTTAAGACTGGGAAGTGTAGTCCTCCAACTTTGTTCTTTTTTAAGATGGCTTTGGCTATTTGGGGCCCTTTATCCTTCCATAAAAAATTGATGGTTGGCTTTTCCATTTCCACCAAGAAGGCTGTTGGAATTTTTATTAGGATTGCATTGAATCTATAAATAACTTTGGGTAGAATGGACATTTCAAAAATATTTAGTCTTCTAATCCATTAATACAGAATTTTCTTCCCTTTCTTTAGGGCTTCTTTAAATTTTTTTAGCAACATCTTGTACTTTTCTATGTACAAGTCCTCTACATCCTTGGTTAGATTTATTCCTTCATACTTGATTCTTTTAGTTCCTATTGCAAAATGGAATTTTTAAAAAATTTCCTATTCTGACTGTTCACTATTTGAGTATAGAATCACTACTAACTTGGGAGTATTGATCTTCTACTTCTACTACTTCGCTGAATTCATTTATTAGCTCTAGGAGTTTTATTGTGGGTTTTTCTGGATCTTCTGCATATACGATTGTTTTAGTCTGCCAAAGCTGCCAGAATGCAACACATCAGAGATGGATCGGCCTTTTATAAAAGGGGATTTATTTAATTAAAAATTTATAGTTCTTCAGAGGAAAGGCAGCTAACTTTCATCTGCGGTTCTCTGTTACATGGGAAGGCTTAGGGCGATGTCCACTGGCCTTCTCTCCTGACTCCTGGGTTCCAATGACCTTCTCTGAGGCAGTTCCTTTCTGCATCTCCAGACATCTAGGCTGAACTGCAAGTGCTGAGATGAGGTATGCTGAGCATGGGCTGTGCCACACTCTCTTCTGACCTTTCTCTTTTAAGCCTCTAGTTAGTTAAATTAAACATCACTCATTGTGGAAGGCACTCCCCTTAGCTGACTCTGGGGTGTCATCAGCCATAGATGAGCTTAACATGCCAAGGATTCAAGTCCACAGCAACAGAACTAGGCATCATCACCTGGCCAAGTTGACACCTGAACCTGACTCCCACAAGGATCATGTCAGCTACACATAGTGGAAACTTTACTTCTTTATTCCTAAGTTGCATGTTTTTTATTTCTGTTTCTTGCCTAATTGCTCTGGCTAAAACTGAATAACAGAGGTGACAATGGGCATCCTTGTCTTGTTACTGATCTTATTGGAAAGCTTTCAGTCCTTCCCCATTGAGTATGACATCAGTTGTGAGTTTTTCATATATGCCCATTATCTTGTTGTGGGCATTTCCTTCCATTCCTAATTTTCTAAGTGTTTTATCAAGAAAGGGTGCTGGATTTTGTCAAATTTCTTTTCTGTAACATTTGAGATGATTATGTGGCTTTTCTCTCCCCTTAATTCTATTAATATGGTACATTATGTTAACTGATTTTCTTATGTTGAACCACCCTTGCACGCCTGTGATAAATTCCACTTGCTTATGGTATATAATTCTTTTAGTATGCTGCAGGATTTGGTCACTGGTATTTTATTGAGGATTTTTGAATCTATACTCATAAAAATATTGGTCTGTAATTTTCTTTCCTTGTGGTATCTTGATCTGGCTTTGGCATGAGGGTGATGTTAGCTTCATAGAATGAATTAGGGAATGTTCCTTCCTCTTCAGTTTTTTTAAAAGAATTTGAGCAGGATTGGTGTTAATACTCCTTAGAATGTTTGGTAGAACCCCCTGTGAAACTCTTGGGCTTTTCTTTGTTGGTGATTTATTGACGACTGATTAAAGCTCTTTACTAGATAGTGGTTTGCGATGATCTGTTTCTTCTTAAGTTAGTGCAGGTGGTTTGTGTGTTGCTAGGAATTTGTTCATTTCATCTAGGTTATTTAATTTGTTGGCATACAGTTGTTCATCATATCCTCTTATAGTCCTTTTTATTTCAGTGGGGTCAGTAGTGACATCCCCCTTTTTGTTTCCAATTTTAGTCATTTGTGTACTCTTTGTTTTTTACCTTTGTCAGTCTAGCTAAAGTTAGTCAATTTTATTGATCTTTTAAAAAAGCCAACTTTTAGTTTGGTTGATTCTATTCACATATCTCCACTCTAATCTTTGTTATTTCTCTTGGCTTTAGTTTGCTCTTCTCTTTCTAGTTCATCCAGCGTCAAACTGGGACATTGATTTGAAATCTTTCTTCTTTCTTAATAGTAAGCATTAGCGCTATAAACTTCCCTAACAGTACTGCCTTTGCTGCATCCCATAAGTTTTGGTATGTTGTATTTTCATTTGCCTCAAGATATTTCCTAATTTCTCTTGTGATTTCCTCTTTAACCTATTGGATAAGAGATGTTGTTTAATTTCCTCATATTTGTGAATTTCCCATTTCTCCCTCTGTTACTGATTTGTAGCTTCAATCTATTGTGGTCAGAGAAGATACATTGTATGATTTCATGTATTTTTTAAAAATTTATTGCGTCCTATTTTGTGACCTAACATAAGGACAATCCTGGAGAAAGATCCATGGGCACCTGAGAAGAATGTGTTTTCTGTTGTTGGCTAAAATGTTCTTTGTATGTCTGTTAGCTTGAGTTGGTTTAGAGTATCATTCAAATCTTGTTTTTCCTTATTGATCTTTTGTTTAGATGTTCTATCATTATTGAAGGGGGTATGTTAAAGCCTCCTGCTATTACTGTAGAACTGTCAATTTCTCCTTTCAAAGCTCTCAGTATTAGCCTTATACATTTTGGGGCTCTGCTATGCATATATATTTATAATTGTTACGTGTTCTTGTTGAATTTACCCCCTTGTCGTTTTTTTTTTACATGGGCAGGCACCGGGAACCGAACCCGGGTCCTCTGGCATGGCAGGCAAGCATTCTTGCCTGCTGAGCCACCGTGGCGCGCGCCCCCCTTGTCGTTTTTGACTTAAAGTCTACTTTATCTAACTTTAGTATAGCCGTCCCAGCTCTCTTTTGGTCACTACTTGTATGGTATATAATTTTCTCATCCTTTCACTTTCTAATTCCTTATGTCTTTGAATTTAAGGGGAGTTTCTCATAGACAGCATATAGTTGGTTCACACTTCTTCATCCATTCTGCCAATCTCTGCCTTTTGACAAGGGAGTTTAATCCAGTTTCATTTAAAGTCACTACTGTCAATGCAGGACTTTCTCCTGACATTTTGCTATTAAGTCTTTGGAAATATTACAAAAGGGACAAAAAATTTTTTTTAATTTCATATTTACTTGATTTTTTTTATATTTTATCATATTGAGTCTTTTCTCATTTCCAACTAGATATATTTTTCACATATTTTCCTTGTGGTTTTCGTGGGTTTAAAATTTAACATTCTAAGTATATAAAAACCATACTTGATTTGATGCCAACTTGACTTCATCAGCATACTCATACACTTTTCCTATACCCCTCTGTCACCCCACCTTTTTTGTACTTGTTACAAACTATCTTTGCATTTTTATATGTCCAAAATCATAGATTTATCATTACTGTTTATGCATTTGCATTTTAGCACCTGTAGGAAACAAGAAGTGGAGTCACCTACCAAAAAAAAATAACAGGAAGCTTCCGGAAAGATGGCACAGCAGAGTAGGCTGAATTCACCCCTGCTCCATAAACAAGATAGGAGATGGGTAAAAAATGACTGGGGCTGCAGTCCCAGAGGTGAATGATTGAAGGGGGTCCTCAGTATTCCATAGGGAGGAGAGGGGTGGGGAGATTGGGACAGGGAGTGAAGGGTGGGTCTGACTGGCCGTGACCCCCTTCAGGGGAGGGCAGTGGCATGTGGGAAAGTGTGGATCCGAGGGAACCAACCATCCCTCTGCTCTAATCTGCCTCAGTTGCTGGCGGGGGAGACCTCCTCGTGTGGCTCTACAGCTGGCAGTGCCTGTGGGGTGTCTGGAAGCATGCCTAGCTGTCCACTGTGAAAAGTCAGGCCCCTGGGTGCTGGGAGCAGTTGCTCCACCCAGTGCCGCAAATAGCCGTCCTGTTGGGCACAGTGAATGGTGGATCTGCCAGGTGCCAGCAGCCGTGATCAGCTGCTGCCTTGGGCAATATGACCGACTCCCTTTCTGAAGCACTGGGACCAGTCACCCGGCCATGCATGCCATCTTCCCAGCTGCTGCTTCAGTCAGGAAAGCATG
The DNA here is from genome assembly GCA_004026745.1 of Myrmecophaga tridactyla. Taxonomy (NCBI): domain Eukaryota; kingdom Metazoa; phylum Chordata; class Mammalia; order Pilosa; family Myrmecophagidae; genus Myrmecophaga; species Myrmecophaga tridactyla. The sequence goes on from PVIY010003013.1 coordinate 115,243, forward strand.
GGCCTGAGGGAGGCGCGCCACCTGCTGGGAAGAAGTGGTATCTTCCTCCCTATCTGCCTAGGTTTTAAAATATATATTTTTCTAAATTATTATTATTATTAATTTTAATATATATTATATATTTATATTTTATTGATTTTTAATTAATTAACTTATTAAAAATTTTTCTCTCACTTCTGCAGGCAAGAGTTTGAGTTCATTCCCATTATATCTTGGGGTGTCTCCTTCTGACTTTGGGGCCTACTACTGCTAAGGGGTGTGTGTGTGTGTGCTTATTGTATTGTACTATTATTATTATTTTTAGGGGTGTGCATAGGCCAGGAATCAGCCTGGGTCTCCTGAGTGGTGGGTGGATGTTCTGCCACTGAATTATCCGTGTCCCCCAGCCTAGCTTTAAATCGACCATCAAAGAGAATTGGACTTCCTACATAAGATCTGGGCCTTGTTTTGGGGGCAGGGGGAGGAATTACTGAAAAATAAGTACAAAAGGGAACCTTCAAGGCAAAACCATGTAAATACAAAACAGGAGATGAGTCAAGGAAACCAACTTGCAAAATAACCTTATCAAGATAATCAAATGCCCTGAACACAACAGCAAATCACAAAGCACATGAAGATCCAAGCAGAAATGGCCCAGCTGAACCACCAAATCAAAACAACAGAGGGGGGTTGCCAGGGTGGTTTGGTGATAGAATGCTCATCAACTGGGTTCAATTCCCAAACCATGCACCTAAAAACAACAACAACAACAAAAATACCAGAGGGGGCATAGAAGATGGAGCTACGTACTCAAGGATCTTTACAAGGAAATAAAGGATATCAGGAAGACACTAGAACAGCACAAAGAAGAATTCAAAATATTTAATAGAAGAATGGTAGATCTCACAGAGATGAAAAAACAGTAGACCAAATTAGAAATATACTAGAGACACATGATAGCAGATTCAAAGAAGGAGAAGGAAGAATAAGTAGGATAGAAGACAGAACAATTGAACTAGAGAGCACAAAAGAACAAATGGCAAGAAAGATGGAAAAAACAGAACTAGGATCTCAAGAAATGATAGAAAACAAAAGGTGCACAAGTCACTGGTATCCCAGAAGGAAAAGAGAAGAATAAAGAGCTGGGAAGATTAGTTGAAGATATTATCAGGAAAAACTTCCCAACCCTTACAAAAAAGACATAAATATATGCACATCAAAGAGGCCCAATGAACCCAAAATAGAATAAATCCAAATAGGCCTATTCCAAGAACCTAAGTTTTCTGTAACACAGTATCCACATCAACCTGTTTGGATAGCTCATTTAAACAAACTCCTAGAATCCAGAATGGGAACAGGGACTTGTAATTCTGTATAGCTTAATGCAATACCTAGATATTTTTCAGACTATGATGAGTTAATAATTTAAAAATATTGGTAGAGTCCCCTGAGGGCAAAGAAAAAAATGGAACAATTAAACTTACCCATCTGTGAAACCCCAGGTCCCCTCTCAACCACTGGGGACTCCCAAGAAAATAAGCCAAGCTCTGGATTTTGACACTTGCCTTCATTAAACTTTCTGTAGTGGAGAAGCTAAAGCTAACCATAGCAAGGCCTAAGAGTTGCTTCCAGGAAACCTCTTTTGTTGCTCAGAAGGGGCCTCTCTCTCTCTAAGCCCAACTCTGCAAGGAAAATCATTACCTTCCCCCTACGTGGGAAATGACATTCTGGGGCGTTGTCTCCCTGACAATGTGGGGCATGACTCCTGGGGATGAGCCTGGCCCTGGTACTATGGGATCAACCAAAAGTGGGAAAATAATTATAACAAATAAGATTCAATGGCTAAGAGAGATCAAATGGAGTCAAGAGGTTATTCTGGAGGCTACTCTCACGCAAGCTTCAGTTAGATAGTGCTAATTACCACGGGTTGCTACCCCCTAACCAACACACTCCTGTTAACTCTTAAGAACACCTAGGACTCGAACTGAGACTCTACAAAATTTTCATACATTAAGTTTGCTTTCCTGGTACCTGCGATTTCTAGAGGGTTCCTAGGCCAGATAAATCCTGAAACCCAGAGGGACTAGCCTTTCCAAGATTATCAACTAATTATGTCCCCCTGTTCTTTAGTGTTGACACCCCTTCTCAATATGAAAAAGTCACAATGGGCATTGTCTAAAGATCCCGATAGATTGGGAGAAGGATCAAAGAAACAGAATTTATAACAGGGAAAATAGGATTTAACATATGAGTATGACAGCTGATTACCTTATTGATATTTCTTCTAGCCTCCAGTGCTCTGCAGCAGCTAGAAGAAAAAAATCTGAAATAGTGGAATGGTCACCCATAAGAAACTCTGAAATCTGTTCTTTAGCTGGTTGTTGAAGTGTACTTTGAAAATTATTGCCTTTTATTCCTTTTTTGTATATATGCTATATTTCACAATAAAAATGTTTAAAAAATATAAAACCATAGTACTGATACTTACAAGTACTCATATAGTTCCCTTTACAGGAGGTCTTTATTTCTTTATGCCACTTTAAATCACTGTATAGTGTCCTTTCAGTCTGAAGAACTTCCTTTAGCATTGTTTGTAGGGCAGGTCTAGTGGCGAAGAACTCCCTCAGCTTTAGTTTATCTGGGAATGTCTTAATCTCTCCCTCATTTCTGGAAGAAAATCTCACTGGATATATACTTCTTGGCTGGCACTTATTTTCTTTCAGCATTGTAAGTATTTCAACCGACTGCCATCTTGCCTCTATGGTTTCTGATGAGAAATCAGCTCTTAACCTAACTGGGCTTCCTTGTACATAACGTTGCTTTTCTCTTGCAGTTGTCAGAACTCTCTCCTTGTCCTTTGCAATTGATGGCTTGGTCAATATATGATGGGGCATATTTTTTCAAGGTTATCCTGTTTGGCATTCTCTGGGCTTCTTGGATGTGATATTCATGTCTTTTGCTACATTTGGGAAGTTTTTTTGTCCATATGTCTTTGAATATTCCTTCTGCCCTTTTTTCCTCTTTCTTCTACTTCTGGGATTGTCCTAATGTGCATATTAATAAGCCTGACGGTGACTGTGATGGTTCTGGTGTCAACTTGGCCAGCTGATGGTGCCCAGTTGTCTGGTCAGGCAAGCACAGGACTGACCATTGTTGCAAGTATATTTTGTGGCTGGCTGATAAACCAGAAGGCTGGTGTAGTAAATCATCAGTCAGTTGATTGCATCTGTGGCTGATTATGTCTCTGATCAACTTAAGGCGTACCTCCCACAATGGGATAATCCAATCAGCTGAAGGCTTTGAAGGAAGAAGAGAGACTCTTTCTCTGCTTCTTCAGCCAGCAAGCCTCTCCTGTAAAGTACATCCAGACCCTTCATTGGAGCTGCCAGCTTCACAGCCTGCCATATGAATTTTGGACTCTTCCACTCCCACAGTTGCATGAGACACCTTTACAAATCTCATATTTACAGATCTCTCCTGTTGGTTCTGTTTCTCTAGAGAACCCTGACTCACACAGTGTCCCAGAGGTCTTTTATAATTCTTTTTTTTTCTTTCCGTTCCTCAGTCTGACCTTATTCCAATTGCCTTGTTTTCAAGTGCGTGAATTCTTCCTTCTGCCAGCTTCAACCTGCTGTTGAAACCCTCTGCAGAATTTTT